>CM060566.1:5232500-5325000 GCA_030625065.1 Alectoris magna | reverse complement strand
CCAAGCCTCCTAGCAAAGGGACAGCACAGAGGGAAGGTAGACCCATGGGAGAAGCAGGTGAGCGAGTGTTATTGACATCGCTGGCAATTTGAAGGCTCTGTAGTGTCAGGAAAGCATTCTCCCCCATTGAACAAACAACCTGCCAGACACTTGCAGGCTCTGTTCCTCCCCGTCATCTCCCTAGCAGCACCCTGGCAGGCTCTGGCACATTCTCTCCGCTTTGGTCTCAAAGCCCAAGGAAGCTCAGCACGGAGGGAGGGAGGCAGCCATCCCTAGGAGGTGGCAGACCTCCATTCACCACAGCCAGAGGGATGCTATGCAGTAGGGACTGATATGCTCTGCTCTGGGTTCATGGCACAGACCCAGCAGCAAGCCCAGAGGTGAGAAATGAGAACAGGCTGCCAGGGGGCAGCAGCCCCGTTGGTGACCCCACACTGCCACTGGTTTCCATGCCCCATCTCTGCAGAGAGTGTGCTGGCTTGTGTCTGTGTTTGTCCAGAGCCTGGCATGGCAAAGCCCTGCTCCCACATCTGCAGCTCAGCTATGGAGCCATCACAGTCATGTCTGCAGGCAGCGCTGCCCAGCAGGAGAGCTGGTGTTCCCCAGGGCTACATGGGGCATTGCACCCAGCGAGGCTCGTCCTCTGCACGGGGACGGTGATGCGGCAGATGAAGTGGTTTTACCGCAAGGACACAGCAGCCTTTCAAAAAGTAGCAAATGCTTTCTCTGAGCTACTCAGTTACACGTTCCAAACTCCCAAACTACACAAATCTCCTGAGAAAATGCAAGTCAGTCAGAGAGAAATCTTGGAGCCACTTCAAACGTTTTGCCAATAATTCATGCAATGAGATTAAAAAAGCCATTTCTTCCTTTGCCAAGTACACAGAGACCAGAGTGTTCTCTATTGTGTAGGAACATCACAGCATGTAGCACTTGACAAGGAAAGGTCACCGGGGAGGGGCCACAGCTCCTTTTTTAAGAGGCTGCTACCGGTGTCCTTTGGAAAAACTGGTTTTACACTGTAGCAAAAGCCACAATTGCATGCCCGGCTAACTGGGCTGAAATACCTGCCCGGGGCTTCTTTCAAAGAGGCGCTGCTGGAGGGTTCTGTGCTTTCTACCCGGCTTGAGACCAATCCCCCAGCACTGTAAATCGGCAGACACCCACTGCATTGTCCTGTCTGAGCGCTTCAGTGCTGCAGCATGGGCAAAGGACCAGGAGCAGAATGAGCTGAGCAGTACCCTGGGTTCACAGGAGTCCCAGGGTCCCCAGCCTTCCCGGGAGACACAGCACAGAAATGAGTCCTTACACGATGGAGGGCAGGGAGAAATAGAGATGAGGAACCACAACCAAATGACCCTAAATTCAGCGATGCTTCCCAAAATGCTGCTTCAGAGACACTGATGGGGGGTGAGGAAGATCTTTCAGTATGTGGGTCACTCCCCTCATTCTGTGAGACAACAAAAAGCCAGCCATAGGGCTGGATTTCGTAGAATACAATCACATCACAGAATGGCTTAGGTTGGAGTGGACCTTAAAGATCATCCATTTGCAGCCCCCTCCTATGGGCAGGGCTGCCACCCACAAGATCAGGCTGCCCAGGGCCCCATCCAGCCTGGCCTTGAACACCTCCAGAGATGGGGCACCCACAGCTCTCTGCGCAGTCTGTGCCAGCCATTCACCACTCTGAGTAAAGAATTTCTTCTAACATCTAACCTAAATCCCCCCTCTTTTAGTTAAAAGCCATTCCCCCTTTCCCCCTTGTCCTATCAACAGACAGGCTTCTACAGGATGTAACACAAAGAACCTCTCTGGAAACACAGAAAAACTCTGAAAGAGGAGTTTGTTCAGCCTTGCTACAGTCATATGGGATGGGATAGGAGAGTTCAAAATACTGTTGGTAATCTTCTCCAAAAGATTTCAACCACCACTGTGGTTTATGTGCAGCTCATGAGACACCACAACAGAAACACAGATCCCAAATCCTCTCTCATTGTAATCAGAATGGAGCCATTTCATCATGACTGATTTCACTGTGTCATTACCAATTTACACCATCCAAAGTGAGAGGTGACCCCAGCCCCTGGGGGTTAGAAATGCTGCGGGAGAGTGAGGAGCATAACAGGGGGCTCTGCAAACACCACTCAGAGCTGTCTGCAGAAACGCCGCGACAACCTCAGACATATTGCATCCTTGTAGCATCGCACAATAGCAGGACAAAGGCAGGGGTGTGAGAGGATCCATGGAAATAAGAGTGCAGGAAATACCAGGCTGTCCAGCCAGTGTTCTGTCTGAGCCTATAACCTGCCTCCAACAGTGACTGTAATTCAGGGAGGAAAAAAACAACTCTGCAAGAGGTAATTATCTAACAAGGTACAAGTAACAAGATTTTCATGCGGCTTCCTCTTGGTCAGTGGTAGCCTTCAGCTGGCTCCTTCACAGAGCAAAGCCCATCCCAGACTTGACCATACCTTTACAGTTCAGCATTTCCTCCTGATCCATCCGAAGCACCCATCTCATTTTCTATCTCTCTGAGATCACGGCCTCATCAAATCATTGTGCTGAGGACTTTTGTGGCTAACGGCACACTGGGCTGAAATAAAATAACAAAAAAAATGGTTATTCTACCAGTGGTGAGCTGTTGCTAACTCAATTTCAGTGGCTGCCAATCACTGTTTTCTAGAGAGGCCCACAAAAAGCCACTTGTTTTGATACTGAGTAGACAGAAGGCATTCTGGTAGTGGGTTTCTAGGAAATGGCAGCAGAGTTAGAAACCCTACAGCAAGAGCTGGTTATCTTCCATTTTCATGTGCCTGGTGACTCAGGCTGACAGCATCCAGGAAAGCTCACGGAACTCCGGACGATGCTGTTTGTTTCACGGCTGTGAACACATTAAGCAATGGCTTTTGCTTTCAAATCTAATGAGCTGGACTGATACAGGGATGTCAGCAAAGTCCAGCAGCAAGCCACTTCTTCACCTGAGCCAGTGCAGGTGACACAACTGCCGCTTACACTGGCACCCAAGATCCCTAACCAGCAGCTCATGCTATTTCATCTTGGGACATTATGGAAATGCCCAGTGGAAATAATCATGGTTATATTGTAGGGGACACATAAGGTTCCTGGGAGACTCTGCATTGCAAATAAAAACTTCCACTTCTGTGGGGAACTTTCTTAGCATGTACAGGGTTGGGAAAAGATATTACAAGACCATCCATAAAAACTGTAATCATGCTTTAGTGATATCCTCTTTCCTCACCACAAAGCCAACGAAATTTTAATGTTCATGACATTTACTTGTCACTGCTGGGTGGCAAATTCTAAAGATAAAGCACAACAAGAGTCCCAGTATAAAAGCACCAGCATTAGCCTGTGACAAGCTAGGAAATGCCAAAGGGAACAGACCTGGTTTAGAGACTATGAAGTGGACAGAGAATGAGAAAGGCCTGTGGAAATACCAAGTCTGCCATCTTTTGTATCGGTGGATAAAAGCTTTGTGGCTCCAGCAGGCTATGGGATTTGCAGTGGGCAAACGGAAGGACTTGTAGAGCTCCTGAAAAATGCCATTTATTATTCAACTGGAAACATGGTTCATGCCAGTGGGACTTGGTCTTCCTCATAAATGAGAACAATTTTTACTTAAAGCAGTCAAATGACCACTAGGGCTGCTCCAGCCTGTGGGACTGCAGAGTACAGTTTTAAGCAGTTTTATTAACTTTATTTTAAATCACTACCAGTGCTGATCCCCCTAAAGATCAAAGCTGCTCCATCATTTATACCTGGCAGGCAGTAAAACCCTTACGTAAATCTGTAAGTCCCCTTGTTAAGTTTAACATTCATCACTTAACACCACTTAGCAGCCAACCAGGGGACAGTGCGCCTGCCAGGCCAACCACCCCCATCTGCATCCCTGCAGTGAGGATCCAGTGCTGCTGAAGTGGAGGCAAATCTCTGTTCAGAATGTGCTCCAAAAGGCACAGATGGGGGATGGCCCTTGGAGAGTGCATCTTTGCCCCCCATTTCATCTGCACCCCAGTGGTAACTCTGTCTGAATTCCTTAAGTTACTAGGAAACCTCAGAGAGCCACAGAAAACATTCTGTGCCTAATGAGGCCTTCTTGGACCACAGTGTCATCAGACACTACCACGTCCCGCTAATGAGCTTCTCTCTGTGCAGCGCGGAGCGGCGCTGAACTGAACTCTCCCCATAGGACGACGCGCCATGAACTGGCAGATTAAACTTTCCACTGGACCAGGGACAGTTGCAAGGCACTGGGATGGCATCCAACTTCAGCTAAGTGGAGTAGGGACTAAGAACATGAATTTATAACCAGCGGCCATCAATGAGGCGTAGGGAGCCATGTGCACAGCATGCACTTGGGGAAGGAGACTGGGGACTAGAGCAGAGCTGATTGCACCTAATGTAGGGCAGGCAGGACACAAAGAGGCTGTATCCATCCAGTAGAAAGCAATACAAAGGCAAGACCACCATATCTTAAAAGAAAAAAAGGCAGAAAATGGATACATCCAACGAGTATTTGAAAGCAACACTTCCTCTCCTTGCCTGGATAGCCAAGGATGTTTGGAAGGAGATCCAGCAGCCCTGGGCAGGGACCATAGAAGCAAGAGATGACAAGTCTGGAATGCAGAACATGATACAGGAACCCATGAAAGATGAGAAAGAAGAGCCAAGGCTGCTTAGATTTTGTAGCAGCAGGAACTAGTCAGGATAGGAAAAGAAACACTAGAAGACATAGACAGATACCATCCAGAAGGGAACTGCAGCTACCCAACAGAACAGTTCTGGTACCCCCTTGACAAGAACAAGTACAAAGTGTCAGCTGTGTGATGTGCCAACGCATCTCTTTGGGAAACACTTCTTGAAGTTTTCTCCTCTTTTTATTTCCCCCTCTCCTCCTCCTTCCTCCCTCCAGCTCCCCCCTCTCCTCCCCCCCCCCCCCCCCCCCCCCTTCAGGCAGAGATATGTTTCTCTCAGCTGCTTCTGTGCCTGTGACTTTACTGCATGGGGGAAGTCAGTCCGGAAGGTCACCTCTTTCATCAAGTATTCTATTTGCATCCAAAATTGTATGTACATGAAAAATGTGGTCGTGTGTTGCACCTAGCTGCAGACGCAGATGAAATTCTGTGGAAAGCCTGATGCACACTAACCTTTGCAGATGGTGCAGCTATTGCTGAAAAATGGATTGCTTAATAAAGCATATCATCCGACATATTTGCTGCTTGGCTAGCCAAATAGAAGTTGTTTTTTGCACAAATTTCCTTGTCAAATTTGTCAATGTTCATGTCATTTTTGCTTTAGGTCACAGAGCAAGGTGCAAATTCTTGGCATCTTTACTAGTTGCAAGCCAATTTCGGCTATTTCTAACAATGAAGTGAATTTCTCTGAGGATAAGACACTCACTTTATGGGGAAGGAAGGAACACAGCAGGAAGTGGATCATTTTTTTACTAGGATTTTGTTCATGCCTTCTCTCTCTTTATTTTTCTCCTTCTTCCTGATGGATAACATTTACAAACCTTATTTAATTCACAGCAGAGAGAAAGAGGCCTTTAAGCCTGTTAAAAGATTTATTTTGTTTGACTATTTGGTTCAAGATGCACGCAGAATTTTTGCGTTGGTGCACAGAAAATATATCTCTTTGTGCCAGAAAACTTGCAGGAGAAGAAAAGAATACAATTCCCTTGTCATTCTCAGGCATGGAAGGCAGGGGTTCTTCCCTTCCAAGTGACTGCTAGAAGAGCCTTCATTTTTATTAACCCCACAATCTCTTAGGCTCGAAGCCATACAATGCACCTGTTCTGTTTGGTTTTCTACCTGCTCTATGTCCCTCTGCTCTGCCTTCAGACACATCACATCCCTTGCTCAGATGCACCTTTTCAAGCATATTCCCTTCTTCCTGGCTTTCAAACCACGTTGCCACACGATCCCTTCCCAGACACAACCATGGCAAGCAGCTGTACTCAGAGGCAAAAGTAAGGAATGCCATTGCCATGCCTGCTGCAATAAAACCCTCAGCTGTAGGAGGGCTTTAAAACTGCAGCATGCTCTTACTGCACAGCCGTGAAGAAATGGTGCCAGTGTGTGGCTGGCTCCCAGGCACTGGGGTGCTGCCCATCAGGAGGGCCGCAGAGAATGCTGAGCAGCTGACTAGCGCATGGAAAGGGCTGGAGCCCCATTCTGATCCTTACTCTACCCCATTGCATGGCCAAGTCAAGTTGCAGAAGAAGGACACTCTGGGCCTCGGTGGCAGCCCAGAGCCTCCTTCTGCAGCAGGGCACTGCAGTGCTGGCAGTGAGCACTTTGGGGTGCAGGGCTCCACAGCCAGCCACCGCAATACAACTTGTCCAGCCCTCTACAAGCAGGGCAGCAATTTAAGCATCAGGCACGTTATTTATTTTGCATGTCCCTTTTTGTTGGGTACCTTAGTGGATATAGTGTTTGCCATTTCCTAGGAACAGATGCATTCCTCTCTGGCTTGTGCTATATTCTGGCAGCAACTACATTTCCCTCTATGGAGGTTTCATTTCTCCCTGAGTTCCCACCCCAGACAAAGTCCTTTACCAAGAACAACCTTTTCCAAAGATGCACCATTTGCCAAGTGCATCCTCCATCTGATCTGCTCCTCTAACAGGAGGCTTTTCTGCAAGACGTGGGCACTTGACATACTCCCCATTCGTCTTCCTTCAGAAAGTATCTCCTTCTGCAAGGAACGTTTTGTTTACAGGGTTTATTTTGTTAGCAGGTGTATTCCCACTACTAAGTTTTCCTCTGCACCATTTTTTTTAAAGGTCTTGTTTGGTAGCCAGATAGCCGAGACTGCCTGTGATAAAGCCAGCACAAGTGATTAATAGCAAAGTCTCTGCCATTTTATTATTAATAGCAGTGTGTTGACTCAATTAAATCCAGCCTGCTTTTTTTGGCAGGCCTTCGCAATTATACATATCATTATGGGCTGCAGCCCAAATGCATCCTGGGAGTAGACCAGAACTCCACATTAACTTTTTCTGGCTCTCTGTTTCCAGGTTGGCCACTGAAACATGTGGGCTATAACCAATCCAGGCTGCTTCAGGGATGGAAGGATAGAGAGAAAACGACAAATGGGAGAGGTGGGGATCACACCTAGGTAGGGCACGCTCCCCCACAGCCATAAACAGCCTGGCAAGCACATCCTAGATCCACCCCTCCACGCTGAACCCCATAAACACAATGTAATCAGTCTGGACAGTACCTGTTACTGGCAGGGGTGATTTTCCAGCACGCTGAGGGGAGTGTCCAGTAAACCCTTCCAAAACAGACTTGCAAGCAGCTTGGCCTGGCTCGAAGAGGCACTGAGCTGACATTCAAGCATTTATCTTGAGATGAGTTCCAGCAACATGTGTTTCATGGTGGAAAGACTCAATAAAGTTCAAGTACCCCAACTCTATGTACCCCAATGCATTCTGTAAGCATATTTCACTTCTGGACCTCTCAAAATATCCCAGCCAATCTGTTGGGAAACAAGGCAGTCATGGGGCTAAGGCCTAAGATTAGGACCAAGCCGAGCTCAGTCCTCAGCACTGGTATCGACTCCATGTGCCCTTGTAGGTGAGTCTTCTGTCCATAGTGCAAAGTCCTGGGGCAACTGCTGTAGCCTCCCAACTCAAGTGATCCATGAGATATTTAGGTTACTTGCTATTAGGGAGCACCAGAGTTGGGTGCCATAAACAGCAAGTGAAGAGACACACAAACAAGGGTAGCTTGCCTTACCTGGGCTTTGAAAGATTTTGGGGACCCTGAACTGAAGCATTTGTGTTTTTCTCAGTCTTTTGTGATAACTCATACGCAAGGTGTCCTGTTAATCACAGGAGAAAGCTCTTTTAAGACACGAAATTCATTAGGCTTGTATGTACAGCACCTAGCACGGTGAGAGCTTGATCTGAGTTTAGGCTTTGTCATCCCCCAGGTAACAAATTGGCCATGAAGCGCTGGAGGAACAATCAGGCCTTGGCCTCTTGCAAAAGCAGCATATGCTGCCCAGCAGCATTTGCCCACTGCTGTCCTTTGCAGACTGGGTGGGCTCCATCTCCCTGCAACCTGCTAACCAGAACTGGCAACTGCAGTTATTTCTCTAGCATGTGTACAGTCTACAATTCATCTCACCATGCCTGCTGGATTTTTCTTCCCAGACCCACTGCTCTCTATAGCTGCAGCTCTGGATTCTTCTTTCCCATGGAGCTGGAAAACATCCCACTTTTCTCTTCAGGTACGCAGGGTACCACCTCTCTTCCTGCAGCATTAAAGGAGATCCCAGAAGCACCACTGAAACCCTGCAAAAAACAGTAGATCTCATTTCCTACCACCTCCACGGGGGGTGCTTTGCAACTGAAGGCTTTTTTTGGCTTGCATTACTTCATCTTATAGAAACCCATCAAGTCAGGAGTGCACTCTGTGCTCTCCATCCCAGCTTGGCCTATCTCCATCCATGTCATCCATCTGGTTTATGTTGCTGGCATCAGACAAACCACAGCTGTGGGGCTCTGGCTAAACCAGTGTGGAAGACTGTAAGTGCTTGGTCTATAATTTCCTCCCAATGTCTGCAATGCCTTTGTGGAAATAATTTTGCTGCTGGACGAGGCGGTGCTTTCCTCTGAGACTTCCCTTGGGCCCAGGATGAGCGACCACCAGAGAGGAGGTGATCAGACATTGGCAAGGGCCGTCCCTGTCACCTCACGACCAGTTAGTGGGGACTGAGCTGTTACTGCTTCACTGTTATCAGCTACAGCAGGGGCTTCCCTGCCTTGTGGCTGAGGCTGCGTTGTACCGATGACTCACAGAACATAACTAAACCATGTAAAATGTCATCCCGTGTTTGCCATTAATAAGGTTTCAATTAATGATACAGATTGCCAAGAATACCCTGAGCCTGAAACTCAGCTGTGCTGTCTAGCAGAGCCAATCAGGCAGCTCTCAGAGTTGAGCCACCACAAAGCAGTTCTGCTTTCCAGGAGAGATCTCTCCTTGCTTCTATCAGGCAGGGGTGCAAAGGCTTTATTTTTAAACATCCCAGGACCTGACTCTGCTTACTTACTGGTATGAGTTACACACTGATGTCCACGGGGTTGGCCAGCTGTAGTCTGTAAGAACTACAGCTGTGTTGAGGTGGGACACAGTCAAAAATGAAATGAGTCCAAAATGGCGGTGATACTATCTGACACCGGATATTCCACCAAATGTAGCCTCCTTTCAACACTTGGTGTATGCGTGCAAACACTTCCCTGGTGGAAAACACACAGGGGAACAACGGGTAAATTTAGACTTGCATCATCAAACATGTCAACCATTCTGAAGACAGATCTAAAGAGCATGGGGGCATGGCCTGGGCCATCTGTATGCTCTTCACACACCAAGGTAAAGACAAGCAATGCATTGCCACCTACCCTGCAGCCTCTGTTCCCCACACACAGCTCTCCTTATCTGGGAGCTCTCTCATGCAGACAAAGCCACCCAGTATGACCAAGGGCATCCTCTCCCTCGCGCGCATACAGAGCAAGGAGTCGTCCCAATTTCTGCATCACCTCTGTAGCTCCCTCTCTGTGCTTGCAGCCACACACATCTCCTGCTGCCTGCACACACCTATGTGCACAACACATCTCGATCAGGCATGCAGACAGACTTGCTCATGCACACACCACCCCCAGGAGGAGCTCCAGGTACAAGAGGCAATCCTCCCAGCTCAGGCAGCCTGCTGGAAGGAATAATTAATTTCCTGATGAACGTGAATATCACGCAAAGGCAGCCACCCGGATAGGCTGGAACATTTCTAGCCTACATCCCTGTGATCCGGATATTTGGATTCACCCATCCCCAGCCTCTGCTCTCAGCAGTGCTGACTGCAGCGAATCTGAGCTTGCTGCACTGCCTGGGAAGCCATCTCATATCTGCTGGCCTGGCCTGCAGCAGGCAGTCAGCTGCTGTGCACAGCCCTGTCCTCCTAACACCAGGGCAAGGCACCTTTCTTGCTGCCCTCCCTCAACCTACTGCTCCTACATAACATGACTAGGCCCCCACACCCACTGCTGTCCCTGTTCCTGGGGCAAAGGAGAGAACTACACAAGCAGTGTCAGACTGCTCAAAGCCAACAGTCCTCCCCGGTGAAGAACTAAGACATGGCAAGTCCCTGCTGCAAGAACATGCTCTCTAGGCTACAACTTGAACGGAATACATCAGCCCCAAATCTCCTCTCACCCTGCCTCAAGTCATTTTTCCCTCTTCCATCCTACAGAGTGGGGTTGAAATACTCACAGACAGCAAATGCACACCCTAAACCCAGGGTACAGAGGACGAATGGAGCTTGGAGAAGGGCAGGGCATGCTGGGCAGAGCAGTGTTCATGGACAGTAGTGCAAACTGCACCCAAAACCACAGGATTCCCAGCCATAATCCAGAAGGGCTCACTCCCACAAACCTCTGTCCCCCATTAAAGGAGTCTGGCTGCTGACCTCGCACCACCTTCAGTAGCAAAATGACAGCAGTAAGTTGTGTCAGGGGGTTGGACAGCACTGTCAGAAGTATTTGCATGTATCCTTTCCTTGAAAGTGGCATGCTCCTCAGACTCATCTGCAAGCATAACTCTCCAGGGAGAGCTGTGTGCTTGGAAGATCCCATTGCAGGAACACAGGAAGCCCACGGGCATTTTCCCAACAGTTTCAACAGGCTCCAAAACAGGTCTGTGGGTAAGTGGTTTTGAATGTGCCTATTTATACTACCAACTACGATGAATGCTGCTAGAAACAGGTAAGAGTAATATTTTTATGTTTTAAAAAGGATGGGGTTTCCCTAAGCATTCACTGAGCACTGAGTGCCTGAATGCAAAAAAGCCTCATTGAGTACCTCATGAAAGAGCAGGAACATACAACACAGGCCAAATAACTTGCAACAGAGCTACAAACCCAGAGAACTTTGCCAAAGATAAATGGGGATAGTAGCACAGAAATGGAAGGAAACCATGGTGCTCTCAACAGTGTCAAAGTGAGCAACGTGCAGCTGGTGTCACTTCAGCATCAAGAACTCTGGTCAAGAGCTAGACCAAGACGACACTAGTTGTCTTGTGACAAATGGACCGCTTGCTGCTGGAGCAGAAGCACATGTGGCTGAAGATTCACAGGGATGGCCATTTGCAAATTGCCCAAGACACACACACTTGCCTATGTTCCTCATATGGTGCCACACATCACATTGGCAGTCTCTGCTCCCATTCCACCTCTTAAGTGCTTTCACCTTGGATTTCACTTTAGAGGGGAAAACAATTGGCACAACTCTTTCCAGAAGTCCTGAGGCCAGGAACTTAGTTATACTCTCAGAGGGGAGTTTGCTGAGGGTTTTCTCAAGAGTTCAGGTCTGATTCAAACATCAGTATCAAAGGCAGATTTCTACTGTGTCGGTTGAGTTCTGTCTATCAGCCTTCTGGATCTGAGCCTTTCTGGCAACTGTAACACTACTTTGCATGTATGAGAAATCTCTTAATCTTCTCTTTTTCCCTAAGACAAGCCTGGAAAAGAGCTCAAAGGAAATACCTTACTGTAACATTGAGGCTTACAAGTAAAAGCAGAGTCATGGAATGAAAAGCTAAAGGTCCTTAGTCATGCTGAAATTGCTTTTTCAGCTCCTGGGGTTGTTGCCCATCCACAAGAGCTCAGTATATCACTATTTATATTTACTAATAGCTTTCACAAAGAAAGGATTGTTGTGTAAGTCATTGCCCCAGTCCAGAGTACATGGGGAAATTCCCACGCATATATACAATATAGAGGCAAACAAAGACATCCAAATTTCTGCCTAGTAAAAGATACATCTATCTTTTCAAAGGATGACATATCAATGTGATGAGGAATTAGTCAAAACACTGGATTAGATCTGGGTTCAAGCTTCAGCTCCCCTCTCTCCGCTCTACCACGACTTCCCAGACCCATATGGATAGGCTGCAGTGGCTCCACTGAGCCCCGGGGGTTGGGAGACACAGGTGGAGTTTTAAAGATTACCAAAAGGCCTTAGGAACACTTGTCAGCAAGACGTGTGCTCCAAACTCCCTCCACTGCTTTGGAAGACGTCCAGCCCCAGGAGTAAAATAACAGGCATAGGATATACAATGCTGCTAGGCTAACAAAGCTTATTTTTTTCTGCCTCACATTTTTTCTTTGGTTTCAGTGCAGAGAATTGATGTTGCGTTCCTGCATCTTTCAAATATGCATATACACAGGCTTTACATATAAGTAAAACACAGCTATGCACAGACCTGGGCATGGCAGTCTGCTTATGCGTGTAAAGCACTCCTATTTACAAGCCGTTCCTATGGTTATAATAGACATGGCTCTTACGAACTGCTTCGTTAACCTGTCAATCAGATTGCTTTTTTCTTCCTCATTGACCCCTCTTCTGCATTACTCCGTTTTGCAAGTGAAGCATGCACGTGTCAAGTGCGTTTTTTCAGATCATATGGACACACGGACACATGTCCACCCAGGAATGAACACAGCTCCATTGCTGCCTCCCCAGGAGCCTGACTCTGGGCAACCCCCCAGGCTCATACACATGCAGCCATTTATCACCCAGCCCGGCCGGGGGCACCAGGGGCAGGAGCTGCCCCCCAGCCCGGCTGCTCGCAGGAGGAGGTGGCTGCTGCAGGGCAGTGCCGTTTGGAAGTGCTGCTGATGGGCTAGGCCCCAATAAACCCCCCAAAAGTGCTGATGTGCCGAAAGCAGCTGACACTGATGGATCTGCTCCCATCTTGCCTTTCAGTCCCGATGCAAGAGAGGAGAGATAGAGAAAGAGAAACAAAGGCAGAGATTAACTCTTTTGTCACAGAGCTCTGCAGTTTTACAAGGCAAGATAAAGCTGCTGTCCAGGTTGGGTGCAGATGGGACCAGCTCAGCACAGTCTGTCTGACTCTATGGAGTCCAATGAAGGGAAAAAACAACCAATGTTGTGCTATGATTTACTGATAGGGCCAGAGCTGCCTAACAGAGCCTTATAGCTTTCCTTGTGGCTGCAACCACAGCCAGGGAGACCTGCGTGGATGATTTTCCCATGTGTACAGGCAGGTATGAACCTGCAGCCTGTGTTTTGATGTCATGCAGCTACACAAGGAGTGCTCAGGATTCTCTCTTCCCTTGCTCTCCTGAAAGGACATGGCCACCTCTCAGACCTCCCTTCCACTACGTTCTCACGCAGATGTAGCTGTGCTGCATTGAGCCTAAGCACATCAGTAGGCACCTGTATTAACAGCACTGGCAAACGAATAACAACATGAGTGATAATTACTAGTAAAGATGTTAAGCAGCATTCTTTTTCCTACAGAAAAAATCATTTCAATCCTGTTCAATTGGATTTTCATTGATTTGGAGAGAGGAGGAGGGATACCTTTTCTAAGTCATCCTCAAAAAAAAGAACCAAACCCACAAACCACTTTAAATCCATATTGTGATTTTGATCCTTTTCCGTCTTCAACAGAAACTTCCAAATTGTGTCCTTTGATAAAAAGTTGTACTTTCATTTTTTATTTTTTTTTCTCCTAAAAAAGAGACCCTGCGTCACCAAGAAGCCACGTTCCATTCGGAAGCACTGCCAAGCTCTAGCCTGGATTTTTCAAGTCCTGCTTGTTCTGCACTTCCGTTGCTTAGTTCCCACGTATTGCCTGAAGGTCTGGAGGAACCACTAAGAAGGAAGCACAGATCAGCATGGGTAAAGGCACAGTGGCAGGCCATGCTGAGCAATGGGGACGTCTGCAGGTTGCTGACAAGACAGGGACCTTGTGCAGCCCCACAAACACGCAGGAAGAACCTGCCAGCCCTGCAATCCATCCATCACTGAGCGCATCCGTACAGAAAAGCGCATTACACTGGGACATGGACACACTCTGAAACACAGCCACGTTACCTCACCGAGAATTCCTGCTCTCACACACACTCTGCTGAGCATGCAGTCCTGCCTGAAACGCAAACAAGAGCTCCAGGCAACAAACAGAAAATAGAGGTTCAGGATGGCATTTTTTTTTTCCCCCTGAGAAATAATGTTCTTCATTCCTAAAAGGCTTCATGCCACATCTTTTCAGTATTCCCTCTCTTGCCTCACGTTTTCTTTCAACAAAGATATTCAACATCCAAAAGCCTTTCAGACCCTATCGGAGGCTTACAGAATACTGTTCATATCTACAGGATAATCTAAAATAAAGTCTGATATGGCCGGTCTGTTCTAAAGCCTGGAAACAACTTTGAAATTTCAAGATTTCCTACCACACACAAAGAGCAAAAATCATGTCACTGTGTCAAATGCAGACAGCCTAGGAAACAGGCCCACCAAGGAATTATTGATCATCCCTTCACACGTCCTCAATAAGATCCTGGTCTGAGCCCTATCCACTACTTGCCGACTGACACATGCTGAGGTGAAATGTGCTGCCTGCTCATGGCATCCCGCACCGCGATGAGCCATTTTTGAGATCTCTGCACAATTCCACACTCTCAGTAGCACATTTCTTTAGGGCAGAAAGTTTTTACTTTATTTTTATATATATATATTGTACATATATATATATATATATACAGCCTTTGAAGGGCTGGAGGAAGAAAAAAAAAACACAACAATCTGTAGATTGTTGTACAGCTGGTTGGAGCTTGCCTTGTTCAATAACTTTTGCAGAGTTACTTAGGAATAGCCCAAGGTCCCTGGGGTCCTGTGGCCCCTGAAACTGAGACTTGCTCAGTAAAGCTTTTACAGGAAGGGCTGTCATAGGCTGCCTGAATGACAGAGGTTTAGGTTTCCAGTGCCAGGGTTAGCCAGTCCCTGGCTATAAGCACCTCTGAATAAACCCATCGGCACTGACAGCCATGAGAGGTGCTCAAGCACGACACTTGAGCATGAGTCTTCCTATAAGCACCAGAAGAGCGGTGGTGGAAAGAGAATTCCTCCCATGCACCAGCTGCGGGGAAAGCGGAGCCCTGAGCTCCTGCAGTGGGCCCCAGCCCAGTGCCCCCCGCTTCCTGAGAGATCACAAGGGCCCATTTACCCCAAGATATGAAATTTGTGTTGTTTCTTTATTGTGCTTTAATGAAACCCTGTTTATTCTAGGCTTTTAATTCTTTCCATCTATTATGTTTAGACAACTCATTAACAATCATTTGTTATCATTAGACTTCAATTTTAAGCTCCTTTTCCCAGAGGAGGCAATGCTGTGCTTTTAAACATATTTGCATCATAAACAATTTTGGGGCCCTGTGTGCCATATATTACCCTGGCCTTTCCTCCCTCTTACCAGCCTTCTGCTTACCCACACCTGGAGGCACCAAAGGAGCCCTGCTGGGATTTGTCCTGGCCCAGGGCTGTGCCTGACCTGCCAGACCTGCAGAGGGCTGCACACCAGGACAGCAGACTGGTGTGCTGATAGCAAGCTCTTGGAGCCCAGGTCATGTAATGGTGAGCTGCTCTTTCCACTGGGATTAATGACTACATGCTGCAGCTGAATTAATTAGGGCCTGTTAAAGATATCGTGCTAGCCTGGGATAATGTGTGGGCCTCATTCTGCTCATTTATGGTTGTTCAGCTCCACTGAATTTAGTGAAGTCATTCCTGATTTGCAGCAGGGTCCCCCGCGTGCATGCTGGATAAGCACTACGTCACAGTCTGCATTCACTGACAGCTCCCAGAGGGCAAAAATCTGATCCCTGTTATGTCATGTAAATCCAGATCAACATTCACTGATGCTGCAAGGCATCCCTTGGATATGGACTGGCAGCATGGGCTGCATGAGGAAATGTGCTTTGGCACAAGAGAGGCCCCTTAAGTTGTGCAGACAGTAGGAAAGGAGAAACAAGGAAGAGAAAGGGAACTGAGTTTTGCCTGGGCAATTAAATTAAGAAGAAATAAAAAGGAAATAGCTAACCTAAATTTTTTTTTGAGTGTGTCTTGATCTCCAAAAGCTTATTTCAAATTACGTTGAAGAATGCCATATCCACTCATTCCCTCACACTGGTGAGCAATCTGAGGACACATCATTTTGAAAGAAGCTTACATCTTGTTAATGACATAGCTAGATCATCTGTCAGTGCCAAGCCTTTTGCTGGTGTAACAGGGTTGTTCTTGCTGCCCTGATGTGCTGGGATTTTGCTTTTTAAAGCTCATCTGGTGATGCTACTAGGACAGGAATGCACACTTCGAGGCTCCCCTACACACCTCACTGGCAGCGCAAAAGAAAACTGCTGCACAAAGGCCTCAGTTCTGCACAGCTCCAAGCCAGTGCTCACCCTGGAAGTCTTGGTGGCCATTCACAGGCTTGTCACCTACTGAAAGCCCCTGGTCCACCAAGTGCAAAGAGCGCATTGCACTCAGCCAAATTTTGCTGGGTACAGTTCAAAGTGTTTTACCTTTGCCCAGAGCTGACTAAGTTTGGATTGTCAGTTATCAGCTGATGCAGAATTTGATCAGTCCTACAAACACGGGAGGAGCAAGCTGGAGCATCACACCTTCTATATGTGAATGGTTGTAGCTCAAATGAAGGTGAGAACTCCGTACATAATATCATGGACAGTTCATGGAGTTTTTACACTTCTGATGAATTCTACAGCCTATGCTAAAGCTGATCACAGCTGTGTGCTGGGTTTCTCTCCTGTGTGACAGCCTATAGATTTACAGTTGCAAGAGTTTGCTCCCTTCTCTAAGACCTGGAATGTGCTTTGGCAGGAGCTGAGAACTATCAGCTAGAAGCAGTTGCAGCTGGAAGTGCCCAGGGCTTGGGTTTCAAGAAAGATGAATGATGAAAAGAAGAAAGATGATGCTTGCAAGCAAGGCTCCACCCTGCATGCTAAGTACATTCCAGTAATTTTCTATCCTTCCTGTTGTTATTCTGATCCAATTAAAGTCACTGTGGTTAAGTGAAAAGTCATGATTGGTTAATTGGATTTGGGAAGGCAGAACACCCATCAGGGGCCAGATTTAATTTAGTTTTTCTTAAAATTTCTAAAGTCACTGGCAGGCTAGAAGGAGCAAGCTCCATCCTTGGATAGCTAAAGCTCAGAGAAAAGGGATTAGTCAGTTGCTGAGCAAGCTCCCTGCTGCCTGGTGTCCATGGAGCTTTCCAATTCCAATGGCTGAGTCAGAGTCCTCCTACTTTGGAATGTGCCTCTCACAATGCTCTTGCATGGATCTTCCACATGCCCTAAGTCTCTTGCTCTCAGTTTGGTATTGCCCCATTCGCCATCTTTCCTGCTTTCTCTATCAGCACAGTTCCTTTCCCAGAAACACTTTCTCCTGTGTTTTTGAAAGGGGTACTTCTGTGCAACTCATGTACATGGTTGGACCTGCGTGAAACATTTCAGCACATGAAACACTTCTTCAAACACCAAATGGCCAATTCCACCCAAGTGCCCCCTAGGTCCAGACCAAATGGATCTTCCTAATCATGCAGCGACACAAATGAAATAAAAGAGCAATTTCCACAAATACTTGGAAGAGACCAGAAGCCTATCTGTGAAAGTTCCATTCAAAAAATGGTATGCCATTTCAGCTAAAAACAGAAGGTTCACTTAAAGTCATTAAAATATTTTATGTCATCATACATTGAGTACCTTTTGCATTCCTAGCTTCTAAGACATTCCCAGGATGTTTACTCTGATTCACTACACACCTTAGACATACAAACACTGAAAAGATAATGAACTAGAAGGACAGCTGACGCTCATCTGCTCACGTGATTCTAAGAGCTGGGATCTTCAGAAACTCATTAGTTTTCAAGAAACTTGCAATAAGAGTTAATAACACCACCACCCAAACATAAAATAAGCTATTTGCATAAGTCAGTACCAAGCAAGAAATGTATGTTAATGACATTAACAAAAGTAGACAGTGGTTTGGATAGAATTTAGATTCACAGTGTCAGATTTTTTTTCTTTTAAATAAGGCCTGAACATTTTTAAAAAAAATCTCAAGTATCACAGAGCTTATACCTCAAACACAAGACTTTTAAGATCACTGGGCATGTTATGATGTCTACATATTAATAGCAATAAATATCTGCAGTATCAAATGCTAGAAGAAGGATCACTTGAACAGTAGTCTGGACTTGCTTCTGCTTGTGTTGAAACTGAAGGGATGAAAAGGATCAGCAAAGAAATGGAACCCTTCTCACCTATCTGTTGCCTTTGTTTGTTGTTTTTTTTTCCTCCTATGCTGGGGACTTGAAACCCAGTCCACTGGACGGATATTTGGCCACAGCAGTCCAAGGCATAGAGGTGCTCTGTGGGGTTGGCTTTCTAATGAGGAAGGCCAGGAAGAGAGCACAAAAGACACTCATGTCAGAATAAAGTACGCAAGTGACTTTATCTTGCTCCCAGAAGCAGGACTTTGTTTAGGAAACCACATATAAAATGAGAGACAGATGTCAAAATTTGAGCATAGAATGGCCCAAGCACAGGAGGAGAACTCCTGGATGTAGGCAAGGTTAGCAAACGTTTTGTTTTCAAAAATAAGTTAATTCGTAACAAACAAGCAGTTATTTGAGAAACAGGTATACCTCCCTCAAACTGCTCAGCCTTTTGGCTCTTTTTCCTCAATGAAATCATTATTTCTACAGTGTTTGACACCTGCAGTGGAAATATGTTCCCTGCCCCAATATTCCTAAACCCCTCAAGGATTTTTTCAAGGCTCATTTCAGCCAAGTCTGATTTTCGCAAGCCTAGCCCTTCCACCCAAGGATGCTGCTGTCAAAAAAAATCTTTAATATCATCTACGCTTTTATGCAAAAGTCTAACACATGCTTCTCTGTGGCCTTGGCAGTGTTGGACCGCAAGCCAGAGATTGCCAGGATCCAGGTTCCCAACCCCTCCTGATCTTGGCATTGACTGCCTTTCAGAATCTGGCCCCGGAGGCCTCGCAGTTGGCTCTTGGAAAGGAAAAGGGCCCCTCCTTAAAATCACAGTCCGTGTAAGTTTGTGTCTTCCATGAAAATTAACATGCTGGACAGCAGATGGGACAAACACATGCTAGAGGCCAGATCCTCACATTGGTTACATCAGCATCATCTGCAAACTTGAGGGAACAAGGGCAAACAATGGAACTAGAGCAATTTGCCCAAGCAGTAGATTTGGCCTCCTGCTGGCCAACAGTTTGGATTTTCAGGTGAGAGTGTGTGTGTGTGTGTGTGTGTGTGTGTGTGTGTGTGTGTGAGAGAGAGAGAGAGACTACCATTCTGAATTCCAGTCACTACAAAGCCTTCTTAAGAGGACCCGTGCCATGACACTTCATATCCTGGCACCACTTTGCCAAGCAACGGGCTCCACCACCACTGCAGCAGCCCAGAGTTATAGAGCTGACTTAATTTTCCTTTCGCTGATCCCAGTGCCTGATTTCCACCTCCTAAAACACCTGCAGATGCTGCAAATAAGCATAGGTGCAATCTCATGGAAATTTCTGGCAGCATCCTGCAAAACAGCACTGCCCGTGGTATTCAGACAGAGCATAGAAGACATGTGCATGACACTTGGCAAATAAAACACTTTTTCCTTGAAAAGCCCTTACCTTCTTGAACAGAAGACCCACATCCTGAATCAGTTCTGCCCCCATTCAGCCCTCCTTGTGATTCTCAGCCTCATTGATTTGAGGATGCTCATTCCCACTTATCATTTTTCTGTCATAGGTTTTCTTTGACCAACCTCAAAGTCGGAAGGAATCTGTCACCTTGTGGCTCTACCTGAGACCTCCTTTTCTCCTCAAATTTCTACGCATTCTTCCCCTTGGGCTACAATGCCTTCAGTTACTTCCACTCAAGTCCTTAGGATGCTGTGAAAACTCTAGCTGGACAGTAGGAGCATCAGCAATTATCTGCCTAGATAGTCAGACCTGATAGATAAGCTTGGATTTCTCACAACAGTGATCTCAGAGTAAGCATCTCTGGTTTTGGATCCTCTGCTAAGAGTAGCACAAAGACTTCTGTGCTCCCAGGTCAAACGTGTCTCCTTCATGGACAGGCTCTCTGGACACATCTGGTGTGTTATCAAATTAATTTCCATTGAGCTTGATCCAATGTTCATCAAAGTCAATGGTGACATTTCCTGGGTCGTGCTGGAGGTCCAGTAATGCTCTACACCTTCCCATATGTAATCATTTAATTACCTCCCACTAATTACCTCTGCAGGGAGCTTTAAGATGTTAAGTCTGCAACATCTCTTTCTTATGTCTCCTGGATCAGGCCTCTGCCCAGGAGAAGGAGACTGGCCCGGCCTGCGTTACAGGCAGGGTTCTGCAGGCACCTCACCCATCCACAAGAGACTCAACAGCAAGAAAAGGGGAAACATTTATCATTACTTCTCTTGACTAGGATGCATTTCCTTAAGCACTCTTTGGAGCACAAAATTCTGGCTGCATGTGTATGCACACACATGCCTGTATGCATTTCCAAAAACAACCAATCCCAAAGGTCAAAGAGGACTGTTACTCTAAAAACAATAAAGCTCTTAGCTCAACTTCGAGGAAGATGCAAAAGCAAATGATCAGAGAGAGAGAAAGCAAGAGAGACAGAGATAAAGAGAAAAAACCAAGGGGAACATGATTTTCTATCAACAAAACAGCAGGGACGAATTCTAGTTCATCTCATCGGAAACGTCTCCTTCGTGTACAAACAGCGCCTGGAGCCAGCACTAATCTCCCAGATTAAAGCCTTTTAATAGCAATTAGTCCTCTCCATGCACTAACCCACTGGACACTCCACTGCATATTTGGGAGAGGGGGGAGGCTGCAGGGAGTGTCACCAAGAGTTTAACTCATAATTGCCCTGATGTGTCCACATGCTCATCTCCCACACATACATTTGCACACAGACCAGGAGGCCATGGCAGTGAATCCTGTTTGGATCACGGCTGAAAATAAAATCACAACAGCTAGATCTGGATGTTGCCCGTGTAAACAGTTGGCTGAGCAGGATCAAGCACAAATGCAGGAGGTGGGACTTCAGAATGACACCATGGCAAGCCAGAAGCGTTAGCCAGACAGTCAGAAGCACTGACCTACCCACAGCTCTGAGAGCTGCCCCAGCTGGCAACAAGGGGCAGCCACAGGGAACAGGATGTCCTTAGCACTACCTTCATGCTACCAGCCTGCTGAAGCAGCCTTGGTACTGCTCCTCCATAGGATGCTTTCCTCCATCTCCGGAGAATAGGACAAGAGGTTCTTTTTTAATTGTTTTTGGTTGATTCACCTCCGTATCACACCCAAGGCCTTTGTGACCGTTCTGTGAGTGCTCACAGTAAACACGAGCTGGTGCCCCATCTGGGACTGGCAGAGGGAGCAGCTCCCACCTCCTGCACGGGGTGTGAAGGAGCCAGATTGCTGCACCAAAGAAACCCTGGTCCTATAGAAAAGGACCTCAGACTGCATACCAGCCCCCATTAATAAGATGAGCAGCTTGGCTGAAATGGCTGAGGGAGGGAACAGGAAAGTAGAAGACACTGGTGCGAAACAGCCATCTCTGCACAGATACTCCAAACTTCCCAAATGGCAAGCCAAGCAGAATTTCTTGGAAGGAGCCACATCAGCTGCCCTTCGAGCCATTAGAGCACACAAACAGGACAGAGAAAAACCTTCCACGAGGTGACTATAAGAAGAGGAGGGAGAAGGACCCGAGCCATTATTTTAATCTCCACCATGAGCAGTGGGAGCTGCCAGAGCCCCTGCACAACCCGGCGGTGCCCCCCACCCCCTAACACACACACACAACATCCATAGGGGTAGTGCAATTACTATTCAGGCTGGGGGCTGAAGATAGTCTCCTGGCCCTTCTTCTAATGTAAGGTTATTGTAATTGATATGAAGGTAATTGATAATGTGTTACGGTGAATAATGTCTTCAATTTTCTGCTAAATCCCATTTTTGTAGCCATCTGGGCTCCTCCAACTGCCCCCCTGGGACGCAGAGTAATAGATAGTAATTATTCTCAAGTCATTTACTTTTTCAAAGTGTTTAGTGCTTATCTGTTTTACAATTAAAATGGAAACGACCCTGATTCACTTCCTTTCTTTTTTATTTAAATAGCATTCACACACACACACACTCTCCTACACCCACTGGAGCCTGGAGGGTGTGTGTGAGTCTGTACATGAGTGCGTGTGCATTTTGTTGTCATACAGAACACACAGGAGAGAGGTACGTAGTCCATCATGCACCTTCACTGTCACGCAGTGAGGGTACAATCACACAACGATCAAAGAAATACAAATTGCGTTCCTTCCCCCTGCTTGTCCCCATGGTGATGCTCAGAGCAAATGCCTCAAAACACCCCAGAGAAACACCTCTGGGTAAGGATGCATAAAGCGCACAACTTAACAGGGCACCACCTCACCACCACCCACCCCAGAAACACACCACAAAACACCCTTACCTGACTGACGTCTGCTGGTTTCCACAGGCTCTGCCTCTGCTCAGCTGTGAGTGCACAAAGTGGCACAGTTTCACACCAGCACTGGAAGCTGTATGAAGACAAACCTGCAAATTGTAACAACACAGCACAGTTACAGGATGAAGAGTACACTGGGCGTAAAAACAGAGACTCAAATTAATACACGGTATTAACCAGAATACACATGTGAGTAAACTAAGGCAAGCCATTCAGTGCACCACCGCTGAAAACCTCGCTTTGCACAGCAGCAAGGAGCATCTCAGGATGAGATCTCAGACTCCCTGTCAT
The DNA here is from genome assembly GCA_030625065.1 of Alectoris magna. Lineage (NCBI taxonomy): Eukaryota > Metazoa > Chordata > Aves > Galliformes > Phasianidae > Alectoris > Alectoris magna. The sequence continues at coordinate 5,302,279 of CM060566.1, read as the reverse complement.
TAGCCTGGTCTAGAATTAAACAGAGAGGTTGGTGGCCCTACCTGTGGCAGGGGGGTTGGAGATTCGTGATCCTTGAGGTTCCTTCCAACCCGGGCCATTCTGTGATTCTATGATTAGCAGAACCCCTTTGGGTTCCACCTCAGCTAGTGGTGTGCTTGGTGAGATGGAAAGGAAGGTACAAGGTTCTTCCGGGCCTTCCCCCCCTCCCAGTAAAGAACTGGAGTGTTGCTCTGCTTTGCTGCCAGGCAGAAGGGACAAGGCCTTTGAGCAGGAATATTCCATTGTTCTTTTGTCTAAGTTTGTAACTGTTTGGGGCTGTTGAGTTGTTGGGTTTTTTCCTCCTCTCTCTCCGTTTCCTTTTTAATTCTTTTTAATGACTTTCCCCAATGCAATCGGCAGAGGACTGCGCAGAGACTGCTTCCCCCTGCTGAGAGGGAAACAAGACTGAGGGAAAAGGGCACCAAGGGACCTGTTCACATCCTCTATTCATCTCTGCCAGCCCCTGTTCCCCAATGACTAGCCCCACACAGCTGGGCTGCCTGGAGCTAGCATGGAGTAAAGCAGAACCCGAGCCAGGAGAAGCTCAGCTGGCACCGTGGGGCCCAGAGGCAGCAGGCACACCAAAGCAAGCCAGGGCATCCCAAACATGAGTGCAGCCTGTACAGTCCCGATGCAGGGGCAGAGGTATGGGAATACAGGTAGTTGTTTGCACAGAGCTTGAGACTCCCACACTACTACTCCCTGGTCCAGACACTGCCATCCTTTGTTCTAGCTCCCCTAGTTCCAATCTGGAAATGAGCTTGGTTGAGGCCAGATGGCTCTTCTTCCACCTGCTCCCTGGTACTCAGCCGCATGCACATCAAGGAGCAGAGCGGCTGGCGGGGCAGGCCAGAGTGCAAGGCGGGAAGCAAAGTTTGCTCCAGCTTGTTCCTTTTGCCCAATGCCTCTGCAGAGAGGCCTCACCTTGGCAAACAGCCCCCACACTGCACTGCACGTGGGACAGCCCTGGAAAAGCAGCTGCTGCCATAGCAGGCTCTCCTGATTGCCAGGCTGCTGCTAACGAGCCATGCTTATGCCAGGGTCACAGAGAGGGGGAGAGCACAGGGCTGCTGGTAGCGTGGTATGGAGCAGAGGAGCCGATGTGGTGAAAAAGCCACGTGCTTATTGCACTGCTCACCTCCAGGGGATACCTGTCCCAAGGATCTCTTCCCATCATTGCCAGTTTAATCTTCAATCAAAAAAGAGATGTGATCTGTAGCACCATGTAACGGTTTGATAATCAATCATCTTCCAAACAGGAAGTTTTAAAGCATTTTACATCAAGTAGGACAAGTTTAGCTAGGTTTCCTTTCTGCTGGGGGAATCCATATGCTGTGCTACATGTTTTCATCCATTCTGGAGGTTTTATATTGGGGGGAAAAAAGAAAACCTCAAACTGTCCCCCCTCGTTGGATATTTTTTTGTTAGGGAAAACCAACAGTCACACATATCAAGATGTAGTAGGTACAACAAGAAATAGAGCCTGCTTGTGTCCAGCACTGCAAAAATTGTGTTTATATATATGCACAAATATCACTGGAGATCAGAGCCCTCAAATTTGAGAAATCCTACAGTAAATGGGGTAACCATGTCTCAATCTGCCCATAAGACAGTTTAGCTCTAAAATGGAAGGCTTTCTGATAGAGAGCCTTCAAACAAGCTAGGCATCAACCTACACAATCAAAGTACCACTATAGAGTGGGAGAATGTACAAATTCCTCTGAAATTCCCACTGCTCTGTCAGTTTCCAGGCTGATGAGAAGGATAGAGAGAAATGCAGGAATGCAGGCTGGGAAGAAGAGCTCCAAGAACCCCTCTGTGCTGCTTTGTTGAGACAATACATCCAGATCATCCTTGGCTGATTTATGTTCTGAAACATCCCAGCCAAGGTTCCAGTAGCTACATGGGCAACCTTTACTGGTGTTTCCATGCTCTGTGAGTTAGGAAGGGCTTTCTACTACCTAGTCTCCTCCATTACATACAAACCTATTTCTTTCTGCTCATTAGCAGGTGGGCACAGCAAATGGTCGTTCACCTTTTTCTTGATATCATCCCTTTACACTCTGGGAAACTGGATTTTACACCCACAGCTTTCTCTCCTGCACTCCCCTTAAAGGTGTTTCTTAACCTTTCCTCACAGGACCCAGTTTCCAGCTCCATGTGTGCTCCTTGGTCTTCTCAATTGACATTCTCCAAAGGACCAACACAGACCTGGAAGTGTGGCACTGTGTGCTAGACAAGACTCCACAGCAGGATGACAGAGAGCTGCAGGAGTCTCATGTCTTAGCAGTGAATCTAGCATTAATACATACCAGACCCAAACATGTCCTTACTGTAAGAGTACAGCACTACCAATTCACAGTGTCTGTAACCTGCCCCCACTGTGCAGTGCCCCAGATGCTCCTTTGCTTAGTCATGCTCTGCCTTTGCACCTATTGAATTTTACTTGACCAGTTTTAGTTTATTTCCTCAACATACCAAACTACATCGTAACCCTATCCTTCAATGGATTTGCAGCTTCCTTTCAGCTTTCTATCTCCTGCAGGCTGTATGTGGTGGTTTCCATTTTATTATCAAAATGACTAAAACAACCATTGTTCAGAAGTAGACCTAGGCCAAACCCCTGCAAAAACTCCTTTCTTTCTCGAGGGATAATTAGGTTACATATTAGGACCATATTATATCCAGAAAGCAGTAACTAACATGAGTTGGAACCAGACCTGTGCTAAGGAATGATCCACCTATATCCTCAATGAGTTCGAGGCGGATATTAATGTGAGAAGGAGAGGGGGTGAAAAATCGGTTCTGAAAAATCAGAGTAGAGGTTCAGCTGAGCATGACTGATAACTGGAAATTGGTCTTCAGCTCAAGCTGGGGGAAAAAACTGGGGAAATCCCAGGACTACACTTACAGATGAAAAACTTGTTGACTGCCATTCCCTTTCTGGCCTAATGGACTGGAAGAGAGGAACAGAGAGAATCTGAAACTCTCAGCAGATTGCTTCCAGGTCTGGCTTTTCTCTTGCAGCATGTGTGGATGCCAAGCAGCAGCAGGGGATAATCAGAGTGGTTAGAAGATGTGCTTTCCTTCTGCTCTGCCATTCTACAGTACTTCATCCTCATGAAGAAAACCAGGAATAAGATTCGAGGCTGTTAAAATAAGAAAAATAGAAAGCGAAATTTGGAAAAGCTGGAGTGCTTAAGAAAATGCTTGAATAAAAGTATTTTTCTAACATAAAAATAAGACACTGTGCTTGTCAGAGGCTTTCTTAACATCTTAAATATGAACATAAATTTTCCATTTTAAGATGTGCTAGAAATTTTAGAGAAATCCTCTACAGAAGTGATTCACTTTTATAGCTAGATGGCCTAGCTAGCATCCCAGACTCATATGAGACTGGGGAAGAAAGGAGAGGGGAAAAAAAGCAAGCATGAAAGCTCCTCTGCAAGTGACGCTACCCTGCTTGCTGGATCATATTCACCATTCAGTCTTCCCCTTGACATGCGATGCAATCACTAGGTCTCCTACAGGAGTTTCATGGTTGCAAATTGACAGACTGTTCTATGTACAAGGCCAAAACAATTACATCCAGGTAGGGGCTACACAAACTCAGAGTTGCACAACCCCACAGACCTGACCAGAGGGAACAGAGAGACAATGGCAGCACAAAAGCTCCTTGAACAAAGTAGCAGGGAGATTTGGCAGATACCATGCTGGCTGATAGCCAGAGGGTCCATGAGCCTAACAGCTCTGGTCCAGGTAGCACAACAATAACTGCTTGCAGTCACAGAAGACAGGTTTGTTGAGGCTCTGAGAAGCCAGACAACACATCCTTCCTTTATAAAGCAGGATGGACTAAAAATAAGATGTTACCAGGACCCACTGCTTTTGTAAGTACCAAAAAGCAAAGGTAGAGAAAACAAATTTGAGAATACGTGCATTGATCCAGTACATAGACAACAGGGAAACTGTACCTGTCTTGACTTACCAGTGGTATAGGTCTATCTAGGGTTTGACAACTTAAAGAAATTCTGCTCAATCTCAGCTCTCTGAAATCAAGACTACTCCCCTTACCTTTTTCCATAGGTCAAAGAAATTTTCAGAGGATTTTTAGACTTTTAACATAGGACGTAAAATTAAAAGTTACCAAACAAATAAATAAAACAAGTAACATTTCAGTTGACCCAACTTAGGCAGTGGATTGGTTTGGCCTGAGATCCCTCCCTAAAATTCCTTCCCTGAAGCACTGTGAAAAAATATCCTTACAGAGCCCCCAGTATGAAAACTACCTGCTCTCACAGAACTTATTTGACACAAAGGAAGCCAGAAGAACACATACCAAAGGGGAACAACATGGAAATGCTGAAGCACAGCGGGACTACATGCTTGGGGTCCCTGCACAGGCCTTCAAAACAATGAGAAAGGAACATGTTTCTTGCTGGAAACCGTGTTTCAGTGCATTACATACTCCCCATTATGTAGTCATGTAAGATCCAGGTCATGTACCTTGCTCGCCATATTCAACTTCCCCACTCTGAAGTCTTACCCCGGATCAGTTAGGAGGAAGCACAAGCCAGTTGCTCCCCAAGAGTTGGAGAGCCAGGAGCTGAGCACAACATTCACAGGCAGTGCATGGACCTCACAAGCCAGAACCCAGCCCCACAGCAATCAAGCAGATTTAAGACACAGGGCCAAGCATAAATAGAGCCTGGGGGGCTCGTCAGCAAAAGGTGTGGATGGAGGCTCCAGGTGAGACTGGTCAGGACCATTAAGGCCCATTAGAGCACTCAGGGCCCTAAGAAGCCCTTTGCCAAACTTTATTAGGGTTCTAGGTGAAACTCAGTATGGATTAGGAAGCCCAAAAAAGATTGTTTCTTTGCTGGATCAAGGCTTGTTTCTTGGACTCTAGATATGAACCCTGAGAAGTTCAAGGAAGTTCCAGACGCTAGTCATAACTTGTCCAGCTTTGACCACCAGGCAATCCCTTTCCTCGTTTGCTGGTTTCCACAACCTAACAAATGGGCTAATCACACCGACTCATTTTATGTGATGCTGTCAGAGTCACATTTCCTAAAGACAACTTTAAGCAGAAGTGAATGATAATCCTACATGCCAAACTGTCCCCACATGGTCTACAAGAGGTGAAAATCTTGGCAATACTACTTGCATCTTCATTCTAGTGGAAGGGACAAGATATAAGGGAAACTGAGACAACCTGCATTAGAGAATTGATGCTCCAGCCACGCCTGATTTCAACTAGGACATCACCTTTACAGGTTCCCTGAGAGATGGGTCTTCTACTGTAGTACCTTGATGCTGAAGGAATAGCAAACAGCATAAACACAAACTCAGTCTCTGACAAACGTTAAGACCAATGCAAATCCTCAGAGCCACGTCCAGCTCTGGAGCAACATTTGTGGCCCCACTGCATGAGTATGACTCAAGGTCTCTCCCTCTGGAGCGTAATGCAGCCCGTATTGTTCCCGGGAGCAACTTGCAGCATGCTGCCAAAGGCCACACCTTCAGTCCAATGTCATGCAGTGACAGCAGTGGTCAGCACTCAGGGCCCTGCACTGAGGTCAGCTGAGGTTAGGCTGTAGCTGAGACACATCAGGCCCCCCTCCCCTGCCAAAGGCTGCACGTGTCTCTGCCCCCCCTCCCCAGGCAGGACAGCTGTAGAAGTCAAGATCTTCCTCAGTCCCTTCTCCCTGACCTCCGTCCTCCTCCACAGCCCATGTAGCACTGGACACGCCAACCCTGCCCATCCACCTGCAGCAGCCAGGTAGGCACCTCTATTGCCTGTTGCCCCTCCCAGGCTCGCTCCGTGTGCAGCTAGGCAAGCCCACTGCAGGGTGAGGCAGGTCATGTAGAACCCAGGGCGGGGGCCGAACAGCGTCTCCCCAAGATGACTTCAGCTGCATTCCAGCGAGCCTGGCAACCTCCCGCACACACAAATAAAAGGAAATGAGAAACTCGGCAACAAAGAAACTGGCAGGGAAGCCACAGAGGCACACAGGAACGGGAAACGAGATTAAACACAGGCTCAAGAGCCCCAGCGTGCTGAGCCTTCCTCTCTAAAGCCTCCCTTTAACTTTGAGGGGGGAGCACAGGAGTCTTCTTTTCACTTGAAAGGGCAAGAGGAGGGGCTGGATAAAAGGGATCCAGCATTATCCGGAATTGAGAGCACAAGAACGTGCTACAAAGCTTAAAAAAAAAACAAAAAAACCGTAAAAAAAAAAAGTTAAGTACAGATACCCTGCTACCCTGCATGTCTTCCTTGGTGGAAATCAGGAGCTGAGATCTGAATCCGGGCAGAGAAGAGATCAAAGTGGAGCCGTTACAGGAGGAAGCCTAATAAAACTTAATGCAAAGTAGTTGGGTGAATCTTCTCAATTTCCACTTCTTTTTTTTTCCCCCATCTATTTAGCTATAAGAAATGGATAGTTGAAACTCTGCAATTTATAATGGGAGACACTAAACTATATTAATATATACACACTACCTAAGAGTCCATCCCAATATACTAAGCTGTATGACCATGCTTACATGCATTTGGATAACTACAGTCCTTAGATTTCTAGCGGTCAGTGGAACTATTTAAATCAGTTTGCTGCAATACTGAGATGGATTTCACCCGCAGCATATTCTCCAGAATCTACATACACCCTGAATAAATCTGTTAAGACCAATTCAGAGCTCTATGCTCTGTTCATCATAACTTCTGTGCTTTCCCATGTGGAGTATATATGTTGTGGAGGTGTCTGATCATGTAAGTAACACAGCTACCTGTGTTTTTCACAGGTTGTTGGGTTTTTTTTTGTTGTTGGTTTTTTTTTCTCTACAGCTTTTCATGAGGCTGTGGATGCCCCATCCCTGGAGGCATTCAAAGCCAGGCTGGATGTGGCTCTGGGCAGCCTGGCCTAGTGGCTGGCAACCCGGCCCTTGGCATGGGATTGAAACCAGATGATCTTTGAGCTTCTTTTCAGACCAGGCCATTCTATAATTCCATCTTTGATTCCATGATTCTATGATTCTATGATTCATGCACTGTCAACCCTCAGACACTAAAGTGAGGAAGAAAACAACCCTTTCCATCAAAGTAAAGCAACTAGGGAAAAAGTAGAAAAGCCCCACAAGCCCTTCTCTCCCGAAGAGAAAGGACAGACTCTCCATGTAGAGTCACAGCAGTGCAAGACAATGGGCAAGGAATTAGCAGTAGGCATGAGAATGGCTGTTCCTCCAAAGCTATGGTCTGAATCATGGATAAGATAGTTTCCTCTCCTGCAGCACCCTTGGATGTCAATGGGATTGCTGGCAGAGAACTAAATTCACCCCTTCCAGATACACATATATCTCACACTTGCAACATGATCTTCATGCGTGTTCTTTAAAGAATCATAGCAGGTAGCAATAAAATGTGAAGGAGGGTCACAAGAATCAGAAGCCCCGTCCCAAGTCTGAATGCTTGGGCTATATAAACTACCCTGTGAGGGCATCAACTGGCGCAGCAGAACTACAGAGTTACCTTGGACAGCCTCCTCCTAAGCAAACACCATCCTGGGAGCGCTGTCTCCCATGGATACAAAGTGATCTCAGTTCAAGAACAGCCTAGGCTGCTAGATGCCTGACTGAGTACCTATGTATCACCAGCCATCTTAGCAGATGGACTAGTATCATTTACCCACAACAACCCAGAAGAGGACTAGGACTGAGGCAGTAAGGTCTCCTTGGACTTGAATGCAGCAGCTCTACCAGTCTCCTCCACTCTCTGACTCTGAGGGTCAGAACCAGTGCCACAAAGGGGGATCCCAACGTATTAGGAAAAAAAAGACATGTCCTGGCCATACTTGCCCAATGATAAAACAAACCAGGGTGCCAGCAAAGTTTAAAGTACCTGGTCATTTTGCACAACGGAATAGGAGGGAAGACTTGGTCAGATGTCTGTATGTCCTGCTTCAAAGGGTGGACAACAGGTCTTTTGTTCACATTTCATGTCAGTGATTGCTTCATACGGCATGGTAGAGGTGACACTCTCTCCAAGGTGTTTGAGGTCTACACCCAAGTTTCTATTGCTGAAAAGAAGGGGGGGGGGGGGGGGGGGGAGAAGGAAAGGAGCAGAGTTTTAAACTCATTTTTAGTTCTGTGGGGGAACAGCATTCAACAGCCATTGGCAAACTTTATTTTAAAAGTTCACTCACAAAACATATGCTTGTCCTTTGGAATCCTCTAATGCCAACCATTTGCTGAACTTGGATGGGCAAAGGACTTCAAAACCGAAGGGCCAGATTTCCAGCTATATAAACACAACAGCTCCCAAGGGAGTTTTACAGTGAATTTGTGGACAGGGAATTTATTTGGAAAGTTCAAGTACTGGGTTAGTCTTTCCAAGACTTTATGAAGTGATCAGTGTAGATCTGGGACACTTCATTTCTGCCACTGCGTTTTTGGGGAGCCACTAATCTGTTCTGGATTGGAACTTCCCAAAATGCAGAAGCGGAAAATAGTCCTCTGTGCTCTAGGCTTGGCTCTTAAGCCCGTTTTGCCCAGATCCCCTAGGGAACTCATCCATAGCAAGTCAAGTGACACTCTGTGTTCCCACCACCATCCATCAGAACCAGGTGCAGTGCTGAGTCCACCTTCATTGTCCCACCCTCAGTATTAATTACCTATGAAACGGAGCACAGGGCATAAAAGAAAAGGAGCTGGGCCCTACATGCAGCTTACAAGGTATTGGGGCAGTGCTCCAAAATGCTCGGTTTTCCTTTCTGTAGAACACCTCCCATCACCAAGGGAGGTAGCTCTTCTGCTCCCACATCTCCAGCCTCCATAGCACGTGCTAGCAGCCAAATGGACTGAGAGCAAGGAACACCTTGTTCATGACAGCTTCTAGCCCACTAAATATCTTACTTAGTCTGGAAAAACACCAACCTAAAACTGAGGTCTCTGGCCTGGAAAAAGAAGGCTATTGGAGATGTCCTGGCAAGGCCATGTGGCAGTGCCATGGCATCACATTTCTGTCCTAATAGATGCGGGCTGCAAGCTGACTCTGCTCAGAGAGAACATTAACTACACCTCTTTATTATTGAGAAGAAATTTATTGGAGACATCCCTCCCTCTCTCCAGCTTCTCCTTTACCTTCGCGGAAAAGTAAACATTTAATTTTTTTTGTTGTTAATAGATTTAATGTTCATTTGTCGGTAGCCTAGGGGCAGGAACGCGTGACATTTCAAATAATTGTTGTTTCGGGGGTATCCTCTGGAGGAAAATGCTGCAAAAGTGTGGAGAAGATTTAAGTAAATTACTGTGTCAGCTTCTATTTATTCCTTACATGATTGCCAGAGGCAGGGCTGCGAGATAACCATTAGAGGCCCAGCCATAAAACAGGGAAGCAGAATTTCAAAAAGCCGGAGTGCCATTACTGGAAAGTTAGTGTGTAACATGTTAAATTATCCCCAAAGTAGGGGGAGGCAGAAATGGGGGGAGGCATGTGTCTAAGAGTGAGAGGAAAGAAAAAGTGAAAAAGAGAGGGACTGTGTGAGTAAAAGGAATTGCTCCATGGGGAATAAATGAAATATTAGATAGATAGCTAGACAGACAGACAGACAGACAAAGAGGTAAATAGAAGAAGAATGAATGAAGACCAGGGCAGTCCTTGAGTCCATCTATGAGGACCTGCCCTGGAACACAATGTTCAGTGCAGGCCGAGTCCCCTACAACTTTGTTGCCCTCACATCTCTGGGACACAGCCAAAAGCTCTAAAGAAAGTCCAGTTTCCTGCCCATAGAGGCTTCCTGGCTGTTTTCCTTACTTCTTGCCACTTCTTGCCTCCAAAAGGTACTTGTATGACTGCCATTCCAGCAGTGCAGAGTGTTCAGCTCAGTATGATGCTGCTGGGTAAAGTTCCAATTCAAGCACAACGGCACGGCTTTGACCTCATATACAGGCATTTGTGGTTCTGTCAGGTAAGGTATTTGCACTATGAAGAAGCAGCCAGGGCAGGAAGAACTGTAAAAAATTCTGCACATTCAGTACACTATCCCCGGAACCAAAGGTGAAAAGTACAGAGCCAATGCATTTCCTGGGGGCAGACTGTTTTCTTTCTCTGTACATGACCCTTCACATGGGAGGGAAGAGAAGGAACTAGACACCAAGATGCCGACTGAGCCTACGGATCAGCATAGTCCAGAGTCAAGGAGGTATATCAGGACCCAGGATGCCTGTTCTCATCTGTCGCATCTTGGCTTTTGTTTGCCTGGCTGATATGCTGAACTCTTTGAGGTTTACTGCACTGTGCACGGAGGCTGGAGATTTGTGGGAATGCATGCCTTTCCATCAGCTTCATGCTTTCCCTCATCAGATGTTTTCCATTTCCCACCTGTGAGATTGGGACAACATGACACCCAGAGGACCAGTGAAGTGGACAGGAAGTCCCAGCTCTGCTCAGGACTTCGAAGCAAGATGATGTTCAGACTGTAAGTTAAGCAAGTCTTGAAAACAAAAGGAAAGATGTTTGCCAGGGAGGAATGGGAAATGCTCCAGTTCTGACACTGAAGCTAACAGAAAAGGACAAGAGCCAGCTCATTAGTCATGGTGGGCTGTAGGAGAAGCCAAGGAGCATCAGGAAGGTTGTACGTGCCATGTGCAGGACTGCTGTTGAAGCGTCCACCACAGCAGAACAACCCCACGGCCCTCTGCTGTAATCAGGCCTGGCTCTTCCAGTGCGCTCACAGCTCAGCCATCCTTCGGCTCCCCACACCATCCTCCCTGTCAGATCCATTTGTGCTGCTCTGACCAGTCCCTGCCTGTCCCACACCCACCCTTCCCATCAGTTTCCCTCCACTCCTGTTTATTACCCGTGCTCTGGAGCTGGGCATTGCCCTCTGGCTCATTGCTCAGAAGCTGCCTGGTTCTTCTTTTCTTTCACTGTAATTTGTTTACATCACGGAAAACAATTAAGTTCCAAAAAGTCTTATTTATCCCACAGATCTGCTTTTATCTTCCTTAGCATCACTCTCCATTTGTTCCTGCTATTACTTCATTTTTTCTCACTCTTTTGCTCAAGGCAAGTGTAGCTGTGTGGGAGCCAAGGGGCTGACAAACTGCAGCCCCGGTTTCTCCAGGACAACAGCTCTTCTCCCACTTCTCACCCAAGAGGATGAGAGTCCAGGCACACGCTCAACAATAAATAACCAGGGAGATTCTTCATTTTTTTTTAAATTTTAACGACTCACGAGGAAGACTTGCTGGTTAAATCATTGCTAACTCTCAACCTCCTCAATATTTCTTTGCTAATAGACTTCAGGTTTAATTGAAGGATCTTCTCTGGACTCTGTCTAAGGCACCATTTTCTCTTTAACCCCACCGCTCACAGCCTCACAAAAGCCAATCCATTAAGGGTCTTCATTAGTTTGAGCACCAGCCAACCACCCAAGCGGCAAAGGTCAAACACAGTCACCTGTCACAACATGGCAGTAAAACTACTAATTGTATGGGAACAAATGAGATAAAAAGATGGTACTATTATGCTATTTGATTTATTTTGTTTCCAAAGAGTCATTTAAGTCTAATTTACTTTGCGAGCTATAGAGTGGGCCTGTGTGGATACAAATCCCGATGTGAACAAATGTGGGTGTGTGCATGTACGTGTGTGCACCTCTGTCTCTCACACATGCTTATACATACGTAAACACATACAGGGGTCTGAAATGCAATCTAGGGAACTATAAAGTCATGGCACCATAAAGACTTAGATTTAACTCTCCAGGCAGGCAGAACATCGCATCACACTGGGATGGCTGTGCTGTAGCGGCACAGAGTCACACCAGCTCTCCTGCTGCCAGCTCAGTTGGCCATGCAAATTTCGTCAGCATCCCAGCTGCAATGGCAGAGGCCGAGGCAGCCAGTGCAAGGTCCCATTTTGGAAGGGCATTTGCTTTGGAAACCTTTCCTTTTTTTTTTTTCTTTTTTTTTTTTTTTCTTTTTTTTTTTTTTTCTTTTTTTCTTTTTTTTTTTTGCTCAGGAGGAGAAAATGGCCCACATGCCCTCTGGTGGACAAATGCCATTTTGCAGCTCTGGGATCCAAATGGAAAGCTGCAAGTGGCCATATTTGTAGGCACAAAAAGAAGTCATCTCCCTGAAAGGTTTTTAAAAGCTTGCTTGCTCTCCAGCTTGTCCTGGCAACCATGATCTCAGCACATTTTTGACTGCCAACTGAAAAAAACCTGACCTCTCTGAGGCACAGAAAACACAGTCCATCCTCACTTCTTCATTATAGGTGCTAAATCAACATCGCCATCTTCACCAACAGGTTCCATTACCACATGAGGGTATCATTTTTTCCTAGGAGAAGATACAAATTATACTTATCCTAGAATAAAGACCTTCCTGTTCAAACACAGGACCCAAAATCAAGCTGCATAGCCATCCTTCAGCATACCATACCAAACATCGGCCAAGATCAGGACAAAAGATACTTCCTTTAAAAGATACTGAATGCTGAATCACAACTTTGACACTGAATACACACTGCAAGAAACTCTATAAGTAGAATTAATATATTCAAAGTTCTTTCAAAGAACAGATTTCTCCATGTTCATGCATTAGGATCAACTGTTTCAGGGCAATGGAGGGAAGAAATCCAGGGATCACAAGCTCCTGAAACATACAAATGCATGAAGACATAACCACCTTATTGCAGTGACAGAACATCCTTCTACACATACAACAGTGCGGTATGATGCATAGCTAGACCTGATGAGTAGACTTGTTGGGAGACTGTTAATATTTCCAAGAAGGCAGCGATGTCATTAATGCTTTTCTTTGAAGTTTTTCAATCATCTCTGTTCATCAGTGAGTCATGCAGATCATCAGAATCGATACTTCTTATTACACATTGCATACACAATAAACGCTCAAATCCAAACGGAAAAATGTTCACTAGAAGCATTTCAGAGCATTATGAAGGCTATTTTTATATGCCTAATTGCACAGGCACACACTATAAACTCTACTGAACAGAGGTATAGAAAACTAACACTGAGAATAAAGAACAGAACGACAGTTCCTGGGTGAATATAGTGAGGAAAGAACCTGATGAAGATGAAGGCAGATAGCTGCACCATCACTTCCAGTGCACACAGCAGCAGGAACTACCCAGTAGAAAATACAGCTAAGATATCGGTGAGATCTGGCTGTAGGGGGATGCAAGTTTCTCTCTTCCAGTAGTAAGAACATTTCTGTACACTCCTGGCTTCCTCGGCTGTGTTGGCCCATATGGCCCAGTCGTTCAGACATGGCTGCCTCCAAGGGAAGAGCCAGGGTCACGCCTGTCAGCCTCAATCAAATGTGTCCTTGTATTCACTCCAGCAAGCAGATTAGGGAGACTTAACTTGTTCTTGGCATTATGGGAGATCACCTGGGCATCTGTGAAACATGAAAAGCAATACATGCCATCCCCTCCTGTTCTGGCACTCTGAAGGTGGAGAGATCTTCTTGGCCCAAGTTATCTCTTCCTACTGGAAACAGGGAGTAGGCTGAGCACAGCTTCAAGTGCCAATGGTAAGCATTTAGATTATCCAAAACCGTCATTAGGGACCTGGGTCACATATTAGCTGTGCTTCTGCTCCCTTTATTCCTCATCTTCCTTTCTCAGCTTGTCCCTTTCTTTTCACCACCCCACTTTCACTTTATTCCTATCTCACTTCCTACCTCCCTCAGTGCTGACATCGGCCATATTATACGGCTTGTCTTCAGCAGTCATCAGCATGTTACAGAGGATCCCACCAGCCCAAACTCATTAGCTCTTAGCTAACAAAGGGCTCGTGAGGAAAATCTATTCCCTCAGCCTGTATTTAGACAAAGATATTTCCAATCATGAGTGAGAAACAGACTCCACCAAGCTTGTGCATCATCACAGCTACCAGCAGGACCCCACAGTGGAGCTGATTTCTGAGAGAAAGGGAAAATTAGAAGTTTTCCTCTGGCAGTGGGTCATTTGCACCATGTGAATGTATCGAACCAGCTCTAAATGTGCTCCAGAACTGGAAGAGGAAGGGAAAAGGAGGAGGATGATAAGAGTGTCAAAACATCCCTCCCCCCTCCCCCCCCCCCCCCTTTTTTAAATACAAATGTTATATTAAATTCACCTTTTCTTATATCAAAATTTGGAAAATAATAAACCACACAAGGCTTCTTGAGACTTTTTCCCCCATTCCCTAGACATTCCCCTAATAGGAGAGAGTAAGCAGCATTTCACAGCTCCAGCAGAGTCCAAATTAGTTTTTCTGGCAACCAAATGCAGTGTCTACTCCACTATGCACACACAAACACACACATCGCTGCCTACAGCACAGATCCTGCCTGAAGTGCAAAGCCAAGGAACCAGAAGGAGTCAATGCCAGAATTAAAACTGCCTTGTAGTGTTAAAGCTCCCCCACAAACATGGCATGCTATAAGATTCAATTACACAACTATATTTTCAAGGAAATGGGTCTTTAATCTAGGGCTGAGGATGGTGTTCCCTTAATAAGTGGTTCTGCCCTTCTTTTATTTTCTCGTTGTTTACTGTTAGGTGTTATGCACTATGCTCACTGTGAAGACAAAACCATAGATTTCTTTCTCCCATGCTCTTTTCTGGCACTCATCATAAGAGTGGCTGAGTGCTTTTCTGAGCTGAATTCACTTATCTTTAGAAAACTGGACTTGTTATTTCCATTTTACAGAAAAGAAATTGAGGCACACAGGAACGAAGATCCAAAGGCATCTTTTACCATTTTCGAAAACTATATCTGCAGCATAGTCAGGCCATTCTGTGCAAGCACAACAGTTCCCATTATATTCAGTAGTGCCATCTATGAATCAAAGTTACACCTCAGGATGAAGCAGGGGATAGCACAACCCTAAAACTGTGAGTTATTACTGGGGCAAAGTAAATTCCAACAACTCTTTAGAAATCCCTTTTGAATAATGAGGAGATGAGCATTTCTTCTCCAGCAGAGCTCTGACTCACTGCAAGTTCCGTAAGTAAGGAAAGAGAGGCCATAAGGACGAGCCTCTTTCTGCCCCACGCCTGGGCACAGCCAGGTTGAGCAGTGACTAAGACAGGAATACTATTTAAAATGTTTGTCATCAAAGATATAAGGGAATACAGCCAGAGAGACATGGCAGCAGTGATCATGTATTCACCCCAGTAATGCTCAGTGCAACGTGAAGAAATAAAAATGCTCTCTTAATACAATTGCGACTATTTTCATTCTGTGGAAAAGAAGAAATAAGACACCCTTAGCTTGCTTTTCCAAAGCATAAGAAAACTACACAATGCCCTCCAAAAATAAATAAATAAATAAACAAACAAACAAACAAACAAATAAATAAATGGAATAAAAAAATCCAAACTGAAAGAAAAAAAGAGCAGGCACCACACTGTCAAGAATAATTGGCTGTGCAAACACAATTTAGGAGGCAGCAGATTTGCAGAACAGTATCTTGGAGTGATGATGAATCACATCCATGAGTCAACCACGTCAAGCTTTTCAGGAAAAAAAGCAGCTAAGACACCAGGATTATGAATAGCAGCATCCTTTGCAAAACACATGAATTACTCTTCTCACTGTAATCTGTCCCAAAAAGTCCACCTTTGGTGGGCTTCTTTCCATATGGGGCAATTTAAGCAACGTGCACATTTACTCAGGACTTTGAGTCCTGATGAGTGGCAAACAAACGATCAGACATCTCTGAAGATGAAATGAGAGGGAAGACCAAAAGAACTGGAATTGCTTAGTTGAAAAAAATCAAGCAGAAAGATGGCAGGAGTTTGCTACTTGGTGAAAGAGGGAAGCAGTAACTTTTTTTCCATGTCACTGACAGGTACAAAAAAAAAGAAGTTATGGGCTTAGATTGCAAGAACAGAAATAAAAGATATTTACTTTGGGCACTGGGAAGAATATTAGAGGAGTAAGCAGTGTGATAGCTTTGCCTGGAGAGAAGAGGATGACTTCACTGGAGGTTTTTGAGGACAGATTAGGCAAACATCTGCCTGAAATTGCTTAGGAAACTGGGATCTTCTCATGGGAAGAGAGGTATAGGACAAAGATCTCCTGAATAAAGCTCAGTTCTCATTAATTTTCAACACTGTGATTCAGAGTGGGGGATGCCAGTTTTGCTCAGAGAAACAAAATAACATTCTTTAAAATGATGTTTTCCCAAAAATATATAAATTAGTTAAAAGAAAAGCTTCAACTGAGCAAACACCCATCCTGCAAGACTTGAGACTGTGTGGTTAATATTGGACAAGATCACAAGCAACAGGAAATAAGGGCTGATAAGGGACAGTTTGGGAAGGTCCAAACAACAGCTGGTGTTTCCAGTCTCCTTTGTAATTCAAGAGAGTTGTACGGGTTGAAGGAGCAGTGGCTTGTGGAGCTAATGGAAAAGCCCTGGAACCACTTGTTTTATGCAAAAGTAGGAATGGGCAATAACTCCAGTTCTGGGCCAGTTCATCCCAGTGACCTCCTGAATTTTAACCTGACTTTGGTTATATCACAGTGCTCTGCTTGCAGCCGCCGGCTCTCTCCAGACCACAGGCTCTCTGACTCAGCACACAGCCCAAAAGCTCACGGGGTACCTCCTCTCGTCCCCGTGGCCCAAGGGACGTCCCCTCGCTGCAGTCGGCGCCCTGAGGCACGCCAAGACCCGGACTCGCCCCTCCGCCACCCGGGTTCCTCCCTCAGACCCAGAGAGGGCGGCGGCGGCGCGTTCAGCACCGCGGAGAGCGGCAGGTCGGCCCAGCGGCAGGCAGCGCCCGCAGCGCCCGGCCCTGCTCGGAGGGCTGCGCGTCCTGACCCGACCGCCAGGAAGGCGGAGAAACCTGCAGAGCTGATGGCGTAAGCAGGCTTACCTCACCCGGGCTGAAACCTGTTCAGAAGAACCGTTTAAATCCTAACGACAATGGATTCAGAAATGGCACTCCAAACTGTAGATTAACCTTGCACCGATTTTTTCATCTAGAAAAAATCCTACCATTCCTACCATTCATTGTCTAGGAAAAAAAAAAAAAAAAGAAAATCTAACTTCATATTGCTGTAAGGGAACATTCTAGTATCATTTTGCTCCTATGGTAAATGGTACCAGGTCATTAACCAGGCTAGTTAAGCAGCTCACCAATTTGCTAGTCATCATGCCAACCAGAAAACCAGCTTGTTATCTGGGCAATCGGATGATTACATTTTACATTTTCAAATAACCCTTAACTAGCAAGAACTAACTAATGTCCATAACATCCCAGTGAACTACAAATGCTCCATCTTACAGGTAGGGAAACTGAGGCATAGAGCTTCATACCGAGCCACAAAACACAGTCAGGACAAGGAAGAGCTAAAGGAGACTCCTGGTTCCCAGCTCTGTATTCACTCCACTCCCAGGAAACACATGAAGGATGCTTCTACCCAATCATCAACTAAACCATCAGTCAGCCTAATAATTAGCCAATTAATTAGCAACCACCCAAAGCAGATTCATTTACTCAGGGCCCCATCTAACATGGTACTAGCAGGAAAGTTGGATGGGGGAATCTAAACAAGGAATGGAATAGCAGAGCTTTACCCAGCACTAGGCCCTGGTCCACATAGAAGCAGAGAAGCGTGGTTGGCTTTGGTGCCTACCACTGGGGCTGAATATTGACAGCAGGAAGGGAATCTTCCAACAGAAAATGAGAGAAAGCAGGAAACACTGGGCATTTCCATCCAGGGTGGCCAGGGAATACCGAGGCCCAGCATGACTCACCCAAGTGGTTTAGAGTCAGAGAACAGCTGCCATGAAAAATCAAAAGGTCTGTAATGCATGAGGAAGATTATATTTGCAGGTAAAGCACTCAGATAGAGATATTTTATGGAAGACACAAAACTGTTATTTTTATTATTGCTGTTGTTATTTATTGCTATTATTATTATTAACCTGTAGGCTCATAGGGAAAAAGTTAGTCATATCTTCAAGACTATTTTATCAACTCACCAAGAGCCCTCAAACAACCAGCTAAAAAATTTTGGGTCTGTTTAGCATGGAGTAAATAGGAAATAACAGTTAGATTTATATTTAAAGCTGATTTAGGTGCTTAGTCAATACCATCAAGAATTGAAAGACTGAGTGGTAGGAGGCACTGGAAAAGGGGAAATTTTAAACCTGATTAAGAAAAAAAAGAGAGAGAGAGGGTGAAAAATAGCCTCGTGGATATCTTCATATAAAATTTTTTTCAACATTTGTGCAACTCCCCGCACAAATTAACTTAATCAATTATTTTCCTCCTTCCAAAACAAAATGCTTCCTTCAAGCATTTTGATCAGCCTTGAAGACTCAAGCACAGGCTCATAAAAGATGATGAAACTATGCCTTAACCATTTGCAGTCCCTTAGCTGAGCTCTGCAACCCTTTTTTAGCTTCTGAAATGCAGAGCAGTGGTGTAAAGGTGTGAACCAGTCCTTCTTGCCCATTAGCTGGGCAAGCTGCAAGTGAGGCTCCAGAAACGCTACGTGGGCTTAGCTAATGAGAGATAACTTCTTATACTGAGATGCACTTAGAGCAGTGACACCAAGTATTTGCTTTAGGCTTACCCCTCATGCTAATGCCATTAAAATGGTGTGGCTCAGCAGTTTCCAAAGGGATTATCACGAGCCTCCATTTGAGGAACTCCTCATCTGACCAGCCTCTGAGCTGCAACTCATTCTGTAGAGTGGGTGTCAGGCTCACCAAAGCGCCAAGCAGGGTCAACCCCACTCAAAACCACCACTCTCCTTAGGGAAAATCCTCAGCCTATTTTGCAAAAGACAGTGGGAAAAAAAAAAAAAAAAAAAAACATTGATACAGATTCCCTCCCCTCTCCAGCCCACAGAAGCACTTGGCAGTCTCACGGGAAGCCCAGCAAAGTCCCTGCACCTCCAAGGCCCACGGAGCTGTGTGTCCACGGTGCACAAGGAGCAGGCTCGCAGGGAGCTGAGAAGCATGAAGTGGCCTCCTGCAGCAGAAAAACCTGTGTGAGGATATGTGAAAAATAACCCTGACTCGCTAATCCTAGCTGTGAGCAAACAATTAGCAGGAAGCAGAGGCAAACAGGAAAGCTGATTTAATTATGTGACACTGATACAGCCAGTGAACTGGAGGGGAGGGAAGGGGGGAGGTGGGGAGGGCTGGGGATGTGGGGTCAAAACAGTTTGTAAAAATCTGTTTCACAAAAGCTGTTGTTCCCCTCGGGGCAGAGAGAGATTACCGTGGCTCAGTGTCTATCAAACACGGGAAGAGAATAGGGCCAGGGGCAATGAGACAGCTTCCGAGTATGAAGGGCCCTTCTTCTTCTCCGCAGCAACCAGCAGCCTGCCAAAGAATTCCTGTAAGCTCTCGGCGGCTTTGTGTGCCTGCCTGGGCTGTGGGGAGCACTGCAGCAGGCCTGCCTATTGTCGGCAGGGCTCAAAGGGAGCTGGGCAGAGAAAAGGGGAGCTGGGGGAGGAAGAAGGCTTAAGGGAGCTTGTTGTTATCAAAGCCGCGGAGCTTATTGTGCCAGAGCAGAATCACGCTGCCTCTGAGCCCCTTCAGTGTGGCTGCTCATGGAGGCACTGCGGGAAGACAGGGTGGGATGTGCCTCCCTCGGTTTACAGGGTGCCCCCGCGCTGCCCACTGGCACCTTCTGGCTCTGGGAGGGATGTGCAGGAGGATGAAACCCTGCACCCCACTTCCCATACCCACTGGTATCCCAGGACACCTGCCATGGGACCAGAGCCCCATACAGAGCTCCTGCTGAGGCATCTGCTGGAGGCAGCCAGGTGTATAAGGGCAAACAGTCACATCCAGGTCGGCAAAGGCATCAGTCCATCGCTGAAAGCATCTATAGCTGGATATAAAGATACACCTGGAGTCTCCTGCACATCCCCCCAGCATCTGTGTGGTCCTCAACACAAACACATGCAGAAGACACACAGCGGAAGCCACAAACAGCACAGCAATACAGAGATACCCCTTCCTGGCCCACAGGCGACATGCATCTGCTTCCCTCACCTTGGCCATGCATCTGCCTTGAGAGAGTCTTGAGTTGTTGTATCTCAGGTTGGGGCATGTGGCAGAGCCAGCAGAAGGGATAACAAACCACACTGTTTTCAAAGCTTCATCTAAGCCAGGAAGAGGCCAAAGGCCCCTGAGAAGCATGAGCCTTGGGAAAGGCCCTGTGAGAAGGGGGCAGCTGGCAGCACTGCAGATATTGCTGATGTGCATTATACACTGAGGTTTCCCAAACACTGCTCCAAATACCATTCAGACGCCAGCTGAATGGCAGAAAGGCCTGAGACTGAGACTGGGACACATCCCCAGGGCCCCAGGAGTGCAGCCAAGCAGGGAGTAGGAGTGGGGTGCCAGCTCAAACCCTGGTCTGAAGGGACTGGGGTGACTGAATGCTGACGTGAGGATGTTCCTGCAGACTACATGTGAGAACCAAGCCATCAGACTTACGACCACAAAGTAAACTTCTAATAGGGACCAGAGCCTCCATCAGCTTTTATTCCATACAGACTTACCCAGGAAAGTACAAAGCAAAGCCCCAAGACCTTCACGGAAGTGGGAAATCCCATGGGCCTGGCCACTTCCCATGGTAAGTTTGACTGCACGAAGAAACCACTCCAGAACAACTCAAAGCTTCCTTTTTCCTGGACCTGGGAATTTTCTCCATGCTCACGCCAACCAACTTTCTAGAAGCTCTGCTCCGCAGTGGCCAAACCCACATCTGACTACGGGCCTCCCAGAACTGCCTTCCCCTGCTGTGTGCAGGTGGTGGGGAGCTGGTGCCCGACCACACAGCCAGACCCCTCCTGTCTCAGGGTGCCCCCTCGTGTCAGTCCCAGCGGGACTTGGCCAATTCACCATCTTACCCTGCTCAGACTCACATGCACACACCTGTGAGCTGGGGACAATTCAGCCCCACACAGTGCCTTCTTCCCACCCCAGACCTCATCCTTCAACCCTTCCCCTCCCACAACTGCCCAAGACCAAGCAGCGGCACTGAGCTGACTGGGTGGAGAGGAGGAGCTGGGGTGGGCAGGAAGGGGCACCCCAATAGGGGAGTGGGCTCCCACAGTCCCAGTAGGAAAAGTGGGGGGGCTGAGGCTGCGGGGGAGGGGACGGAGGCAAGGCAGGGAGGGCTTCTCATTGTGAGGGAAATTTTATTTTTAACAGATGCTAAGGCAGATGGCACAGAATTAACAGAAAATGGGAGAGGAAAAAAGAGGAAGAACATTACTGGCTCCAGAGAGAGTGGACATTAAAAAAATAAAGAATAAGGGAATGAAAACAAGTTTAAGTACTCTCTCCAGAGGAGGGGGGGAGGGAAAGCGTGAGGCAGAGCAGGGACGAAGCAGCGTGATAATAACCAAAGGCGTGAAATTGCAAAAGTAAAATTTGTGGCACTCGGGAGGGGCTGATAAGGCCCCAGCTTCATTGCAAAACTCACTCAGAAATTACTGATGTGATGTTTTAGCCTTTATCATTAATAATAATCGAGAGTGGGGAGTGGGGTGGGGGCGCCTGAAACAAAGAGGGAGAGAAATGGTGTGAGCATGGGGAACTTGGGCGGGAGGCAGAGGAGGGAGCTGGGGAGAGAAGCAGAGGGTTCAAACAAGGGAGAAAAGGGGCAAGGAGGGAAGGGAAAGCTGGAAAAAGAAAGGGAACCAATGCCAGGAAAAATAAAAAATATGAGGAGGAAAGAAATGGAGGAGGAAGGTTGAAGAACCAAAGGAGAACAAAGGGAAAAACGGGCAAAGACAAGTTTAGGGGGAAAATGCCAAAAAGTGAGCAGGAAAGAGAGAATGAATGGAGAAATGATAACAGAGATGAAATAGTGGGAGCAGACAGACTGCCGGACACGGAGCAAGGGGGGAAACAAAGAGATATGGCCCTGCCACTCTCATCCCAAATTAATCGCGGTTACATCAACCCGAGCCACTAAAACAGAGCTATTATGAATGGGTTAGTCACAGGTGGAGTTAAAGGCCTACAGAGGGATATTAGCCAAAATTGAGTGGCTTTTAATTTCTTTCTAACGAGAGATTGTGGCTGGGGAGCCAGACAGTGCCTGGGCTCGGCTAGGCCTGCAGGCATGACACACAGGAGCCGGCAGCTCCCCGCTGCCGCACGAAGCCACGCGGGCTGACCTGTGCGGTGCATGCAGCGAGGTGGAAAAGGCACACACGAGCTGGCCACCTGCTCTGCGGGGTGAAATGGCAGAGCTGGGCGGCACGCACAGGGACACAGAAAATACACGTGGACATTGGGATGCTCCACTGCCTCCTTGCCCTGGTGCGAGGCTGTACCAGCAGACAGACGCGGTGCCTGCATTTCGCAGCCCGTCAGCGGGCTGGGGGATTCACAGCACCGGTCGGGGGCTGGCTCTTACCATGAGAAGGTTCTCCCTGAACCACAGCCGGCTCATTGCCCTCCTGGAGAGAGCAGGGAGCTTCGACACAAGACCGGGACATCTGGGTTCTATTTCTGGCTCTGCTGCTGGCAATTCACCACATTTCTCCGTTTCCCCATCTGCTATCTGGGAATAACGCAGTACTGTTAAAACTAAGCACTTAAAAATGATGAATCAGACCATCTTCCCATTCTGAAACCATGACATTGGTTTAAAAACTCACGATACCTTCAAGAAGGGTAGGGCCACACACAGCAGGGCTCACACCACTCCTGAGAACACAGTCTACGGGACTCCCATTTTCTCCACAGCTGTAAGCTTTAGAGACAGATTTCTCACTGCATCTGAGCTTAAAGCTCACAGTTCATCCAGCCACATGATGCTGGGATGGTGTGGGGAAAAAAAAGAAAACAACTTCAGAACTATCAATACTCAGCAACACAAATGTTTTTCTTCCAGAGCCATGTGCAAATTTTCCATAAAAGCCTCTTACTTCCTAAAGTATCATTTCATAACAACTGAAGGGATGGGTCAGTTTTAACAACGCTTTCTCCCTGAGGCCATTTTGGAGAGGAGCTAAAAAAGAACTCAAACAAAGTTGTGGAACCTGGCAACATCCAGCTCTGACATTTTCTAAACAAAAACATTTGCTTTATGATTGAAAACGACATTTCATTTATAAGTTTTAGACAATTTAGGCTTAAAAAGGACTCTGAAATGGTAAAAAGTTGCACTGGGAACAAAATATTTCATTTGCTCTGATCTAAAATTTGGAGGCTGGGAGGAAGAGAGTGGGAGATAGAGTCAGGATGAAAATGGAATTGATTTTTTGGAAAAGCATTACATATTTTATCTTCTTATCCTATTTTGGAGCAGGAAAAGTAAGGGAAATTCACAAATTCTGATTGGAAAAAAAGATTATTTCCTGCCTGGATTCAACTTATATCTACATGAGATATTTTAAGGACTGCAGATAGCATGTACTAAGTATTCTTAATTTATGTACTTATTTCATCCCATTATCCATATGATCCAGCCTAAAAAAACTTCATAGACACTTTCATCTCATTGCTGGTGAAAATGCTCACACATCTTCTACCTTTCCAAGCTGAACCCAGACTTGCTAGCAATGGCTGTGGAAGTCATTCAGGAGAAGACATGCTTTTAGGTGAAAGACACAAACCGGATGAGCTGGAAAGTGCATATGAGCCAACAAAAACTCATTTGGAAAGTGGATGTGAAGACATTAAGAAGCACTCCTGCAAATTAGGGTGGCCTCACATAATAGTGACATGGGACTGTACAGGTGGTGCTGTTTACGTAACACGTATTACACGTGCACTAATTCATAACAGTCCACAGAAGCTGCTCGTAATGCATGGAACATCACGTGAAATCTGATCATAACAGCCATATCTAATGAGCAGGATTCTCATCTGGAAATCACCTGCTAACTCCTCCGAGAAGAAGCCAGGAACTTCAGAGACAGTCAACCTTAGTGGTGAGGTAAATCCTGATATTGAGAGCTAGCCAGTGCTGGAGTCAGCTGAGCCTCCACATCTCCAGTACAAGAATCTCTTACCCA
This sequence comes from Alectoris magna, assembly GCA_030625065.1. NCBI lineage: Eukaryota > Metazoa > Chordata > Aves > Galliformes > Phasianidae > Alectoris > Alectoris magna. The sequence goes on along the minus strand of CM060566.1, from coordinate 5,278,214 downwards.
TCCACCTAGGAAACAGCCTGTGTGAACAGGAAACAGCCGTGTGAAGATCAGCCTCTGGGAGGGTTTCTCTCTCACTGAGATGGGAGGACCTCTAAGAATACCTTTAGAGTCAGCAGAAAAGCAACGTTCTAAGGTGAGGCAGTCCCAGGAGAGAGAGGAAAGTGGGCCTGGGTGATCAGAGCACGTGGAAAGCATACAAAAAACAGAGTGGAGCGCAAAAAAGTCCCTTAAACCAAGCACAGAACTATGCTAACATAATTCCTCACTCCACAACCTCAAATTGCTATGTGCAGGCCTTCCAGCACTTATGCATGAGCACTGGATGAGCGTCTAGATGTTTCCTGTTGATAATCCTTCTTCAGTCTCTTCTGTCAGCGCAGAGCAAGCCCACTCCCCCTATCACGAATGCCTTTCTCTATGTGCCCTGTTTCCCCCGGGTTGCCAGCTGAGGCCACTCCTTGGAGAGCTACACTCCTCCCGGAGTCTATTAAAGCTCAATTACCACGGGCTGAGTGGCCTCGTTGTCTGGCAAAGGGAGGCAGGATGCTCCTCTCTCTCTCAGGATTGGGTCTGCCTTCCAGCCCAGCCAGTTCACATCTCTAGATCAACTTAATAAGCACAAATCAAGTACAAGAGGTGAGGGGAGGATGGCAGGGCAAGGAAAAGCTGCAAGGAAGCAGCTCTGAAAGCCACCAGTGCCTGCTTTGGTGAGACTGGCTGGCCCAGTAGTGACAAAGAGTGTACTGCCGAACTATGCCACAGGCACAAAGGAGCCATTTTGATTCGCCTCCCCCAGGCCCCACGGACCTCATCTCATCAGCACCTCCCCCTGGCAGCCCAGTCCAGTACCCAATCCACCCGTGCTTCCAAGGGACCAAATACACTCTCTCCTACGTGTTCTGTTCACATTCTGCCCCACGCTGTTCCCCAGCAGGTTTTGCAGCAGTAAAGCTCTGGCTTTCCCCCACACTGGCAAAAAGCCATCATCAACATCAATGCAAAAGTTTCTATCGGCGATAAATAGCTTCCCTCCCACCTTCAGCCCCCCTCCTTGGATGTGCCTTCTGGGGCCTGAGTCTGTAGATGGAATTATACAAATAGATCAGTCATACAGATAGCAGTCGTGTTTCATTTGTTACTCAGAATCCTTATGGACAAGGAAAATAAGAGAGACTGAAAAAATGTAAAAGCATTTATTTCCCCCTCGTCCCTAAAGGACCCATGTTTTCCTTAGCTGCTTATATCAGTGAGGAAGGTAGGGGTGATGGAAAGGAGGACACACTCTTAGGCTGAAGGTCTAACTTCGGGTTAGCTTGTCTCCATCACAGTCCACAGGGCTCTGAACATCACACAGAGATCAAGAAGTAAAAGCCTATGATAAACATCCTTTACCTTCATCCCCCGAGCTGGGGAAATTGAGGCAGGGAAGAGGCCTGGTAGCCATTTACAAAACCCCTTAATGTGCCTGAGAACCAGAGACAGCTGAAACAGGTCCCCTAAGCTCTAGGCTGCCTGTCTTCCTTGGTAATCCATGACACATGCCACCAGCTTAGGAAAAAGGGAACAGAGAGGGGAAACTCATCAAATGCAAACCATTCACAGGCATCACAGAACAGACACTCAGTCCAGAAGGGTCCATACAATTTCCCATCTCCACAGTGCAAATCACCACTCAACCCTAAGACACCCTTGAGGCCTGCGGTAGAAAGCACAACCCATCACACTGTATCACAGGGCAGCTTTCTGCCCCCTGCATGGACATCAAACATCCCTTGCTCTTCTGCAGCACCCTCCTCATTGGGGCTCTCCAGCTGCCATATCTGTTTTCTGCCCAAGAGCAAGGAGCCCGGCAGACACCGGTACTCTCTCACAACTACCAAATGCGTCACTTCAGACTGGACAGAAGAAAGATGCGAGCATGTGACCTGATAAGGAAAGCGTGGGAGCGTAGGTTGGGTGAGGATCATTGTCAATACAGGAATAAAAGGGTGGGGAAATTGACAGATTGCCCACACAGGCTGGGCACCCGGGCAGGGGTGACATCTGTCCGACAGACAATGTTTCCACTGGGATCATGCCTGCAGGGTACACTTTCCAAAATGGCCTGATTCACATCCTGTTCCCTTCAAGGGAATGGTCTGGGGAAGCTGTGGCTGCATGACTGCATCCAAGGAGAAAATCAGCTCTGTGGACTCTGCAGTTAGCACAGACAGTCATCTCCAGAGGTGCTGGCACCTTTCACTTCTTGGCAGCTCTGCTGCACTGGGCACAATACTCTGGCTCCTAGGCACACAAAGGACAGTCAGCCCTGAGACTTGAGCTGAGACTGGGAAAAGGACATTGCTATCACAATCCCCCTAGCCCTTGGCAAAACCCAGGTTGCTTGCTGCAGGTGCTCAAAATGCTGTTGGCCACCTCCCTGGCTTTACTCTGGGCCTTGTGATACTTGCTGCTTCTCTTCAAGGTTCAGAACCTAGAGGTGTGAGATTTTAGGAGATAAAAATTCAGAGGGGGAGGTACTGAAGGCAGAGATTTAGTTGTTCTTCAGCTGAAGAAAACACAACAGGCTCAACACTCCAGAAGGCAATACAAATAAAAAGAACATTACATTGGAGCTGGTGGGTTTTTGTTCGTTCAGTTTTGTAGTTTACTGGCTCTATAAATGCTGAACAAATCCCCCACAAAACAAAACTCTTTCACCTGGACAAAGAGCAGCTGCAGCAGGAACGCCTTGTCCCCTTCCCATTCTGAAGAAACCCAAAGCAAAACAGATCCTTGCTGCCTGTGCCCAGGCTCAGCTACTCCAGACAAGAGGAATTTTACAAGGCTGGTGATTAAGTGAGAGCTGAACCTTCATTTAGGAGGAGTCTTGGCTTTGTGCCGTCCCTGGTTGAAAGTCCTCAGATTCTCAGAGGTGAATGTGCTCTTGCTGAAAAAAGAGAAGGGATGGAGCAGGAGAGGAAGCAGAAGACCTCCTGTGCCACAGGAGACCTCCAAGGAGACAACACACAGCAGCAGAGCTGCCCAGCTGGGGCAGTCCTGCATTCAATGTACTGAAACCCCATTAAAGAGAGCCTCGATCTGCAGCAGGGTTGAACAGTGCCTGGGGCCAAGAGCAGGTGCCAAGCCAAAGGCTCTGCCTCAACAGGCAAAATGGAGGCAGAGAAAGGATGCTGAGGAGCGGTGACTGGGGCTACCCAACACCTGCGTGGGAAAAAAAAAAAAAGGACTATCAGCCTTATTCCCTCCTCTGCTGCCCATATCCGTCGATCCAGCCTTCTCCCGCCAAGGTGGCAGGATTTGACACTTCAAGCACCTTATCCAAGCTGACCTGCTGCTGGCATATGACACCATCAAGCCACGTGTCAAATTCGTATCTGATAAAGCCACGGTCTGAGGCAGTGACTGGGAGGCTGCAAACCGCACTCCTAGGAGGAGTCCCACGGCATCCTCTTTCCTGGAGAAAGGAGAAAAGGCCTCTCTCCCCTGCATCCCAGCATCTCCGGGAGTTCGGCACCCAAAGGAACACCAGGGAGGGGGTTTCCTGCCAGGGACCGGGGGGGTTAAAAAAAAAAGGGATGGAAGAGAGGCAGCGAGCAGAAGCAGAGGAAGAAAAAAAGAAGGGAAAAAAAAAAAAAGGAGTGGGAAGGGAGAAAGTGAGAAAAAGAGAGAGAGTGAGAAAAATGACAGGAGCTGAATTTTCGGCGCCCTCACTTTAAATCAAGATAAAAGACTGAAATGGAAAATAACAGTCCAGAGAAACCCCTGGACGGCTTTGGGCGTTAATGGAAACACATGGCTGAAGGCTGTAGTGTTGTCAGCTTCCCCGTGCTCTGACATTCCTTTCTGATAATCCGGCCTGCCATAAAATTAGAATAGCAAATACCTCCTGACAAAGATGCATGTTTCCCTCTATTGTGCCATCATAAAAAAAACTCCGCTGGTGACTCGAGGAGCCGCAAACTTCAATTTAAATTTACAGTGCGGCGGAAGGAAAGTGATATGCACTCAAAAATTTTAATAACCTATTAAGTTACGACTTCAATTTCATTTTATGAATATTTTCCTTGGGGAGCAGTGCTATCACAGAGAAAGATAGAAATTTAAAAAAGATAAATAGTGCCATTAATCTCCAACATTTCTCTTCCATTATCCTTGAAAATTAGGAGTTATTTTTGTTCAGATCTTCATGTAATTAGCTCCCTACACTTGATTCACTAGCCAGAAAATGACCATGTTCAGAAAATTAAAAATTTGTCATTAAGTGGAATTTAACATAATATCATTTATCTTTATCTATTCCCCAGCTGACAGCAGGAGCCTTGGAAGTGATACAGGCTTCTGTGTCAGAGAGTAGAGGCAAGTCCTCAACATGAGAGGGAGAGCACGGGAGCGTGGGGGTAGGCTATAAGGATGTGGGAGGGGAGAGGGGGAGCGTGGGAGACAAAAAGGGAAGTAAGGGCTGGAGTTGGAGGAAGAGGGCGAGAAAAGGAGGAGTGGGAAGATGCAGGAGTGCTGGAGGGGCGGGCAGGTAGCAAGGCAGGGTGAGGAGCTGGAGGGTGAGGGTGAGGAGAGTGAAGGCTGTTGAGGAAGGGCTGAATGGAAGAGCTAGGAAAGGGCCACCATGATGCCAGCTGGGTGTCGCAGGGAGCTGAGCTAGGGCCTTGCTGGCAGACCAAGCTTATGGTCCCTGAGCACGGGCTTTGGCTTGGCTGGGCCGGATGAAAGCCAAAGCATTGCTTTCCTGCTGGCAGCTTTCCCTAATTCTTCACCTGCCCCAGTCCACCAGCCCCACATGACATGCAGGGCAAAACCCTGCAGAAATCTTCATCAAGGTCAGTGGAAGGCTTTTCCTGCATACTAAAGACCCAAGGCCTCCACTGGTCACAAGATTCAAATGAATACTGGACATCAAAAGATTTCCTCCTCTTAAAGAGTTTCAGAGTGATCCTCTGAATGAGTACTCTCCATCAAGTCATAATCACCTTGTACAGAACAGAAACTGAGACACATAACAGGACTTGGGCATGCCCAAGACAATGAGACTGGAGCAGAGCTGGGACCAGAACTCAGGCCAGAGGGGCAAACCTCCAGAGACCTCCTGAAGCTTCCTACCCTAATCCTACTTTGCACTCCCTTCCCTTATCAAACCCCATACGCACACCAGAGGTGCAGCAAGTCCAGCTCTCCAGCATGGGCTGAATCACAACAAGACTCATCAGCTTCTCAGTACTTCCCATGAACCAAAACCATTAACTCCTAACCATCTCATTTAATCTCTGTCTCTCCTCAGCTCCGTGGCTAGATCTGATAAAATATCTCTCTGGAGAAAATGAAAGAGAATAGGTGGAAGGAAGAAGAACACCATAAAGCAAACACTATGGGCAGGAGCTATTTTAAATAACTGGCTAGCTAAAAAAGCCAAGGACATTAGCTACTCAGCAGTTCCATCATAAGAGCTTGTGCTATTTTAAGCAAATCTCTTTGCGTCTCCATTCTGACTTAAAGTTTGGGGATTTTTCCACTCCTCCCAGAGAAGTTTAGGGGAGTTTTATTTAATCGCATTCTCTCCTCATATATCTTGATTTTCAAACTTTGTGCATACATTTAATTCTTATTTTGCTTTACAGGTACAATAAAGTGGGAGGAGGAGAGAGTCATAAAGATTTGTACTTCATCGAAACAAGGAATTCCTCTGCAGCTCACTGACCTTGCATTTCGCTACATATTCTGTGTAATATGTACCACAGATTTTTACACAAATGCCTACTGGCCAGTGCATATTATATTACAGATCTGTACAACAAGACAGTATATATAATATGGCAGAGAAACACTCTAGTACAGACACTTAACACCGTGCTCCGCGGTTGTGATTTTTAATGCAAAACCAAGGGAAGCACACACAAAAAATCCCACACAATAGCACTCTCCCCACAGGTTCCTGCAAGCTACAGTTGGTGGCCACACAGTACCAGCACGCAGACATCGATCTCTTTCTACCTATATATGGATCGAGTGGGTTATGTCGCTGTACTCATCCTGCAGATGGATAAAAGGAGATGCTGAAGTAGTCTCAGTAGTATAGCAAACCAACAGGAGAGCTGGGACCAACCCCTCTGCACTGTTTGGGTAGGCCTTCAGAGTTTCCCACTAGCAGCTCTGGGATGCAGTATTGCTTTATAGCTTGGACAACTTCACCTCCCTTGGTGCACACGTATCCTGAGCCAACAGCAGGCAAGCTCAGTTCTGCCTACTGATTTTCATGAGGTTCTGGGCATGACCTTCAGTCTTTCTCCTCCAGGCGGCTGGCTGGAGCACTCACAAGCCTGGATGGCCCAGGAGAGAGAGGAGAAAAGCCAAGTACTTGGGTATACAAGGGGAATGTTGATCCTTGGTCTTTGTGGAACACCTCTCCATAGATGCATTGCTCTGACCTACAGACTCATATGACACAGCTCCCTCTGTCCACGCCACGGCCTGTTGCTGACCACTGACCAGGAATAGGGATGCAAATTCCTCTCCCTGTCCAATCAACCAAACCTTTTTGTTGTGCATCCTGGAGCATGCTCTTATCATCTTGATTTTTAGCAGCCCACTCCCCCAGGAATCCTCCCTCATGCCCTCCCACTGAGCCTCATGCTCCTCCTCTCTCATCCCACCACACTCTTCCTTTTGCCCTTCCCCTTCATTCTCTTAGCTCTCCTTCTGCCCTCTCCATTCTCCATTTCTAGAGCTGTTTGATTCATGGTAGTCTTAGAGTAGAGGACAAGGCCCCTTTCTCTCTTACCTAGTCATTCAATGATTTACCAAAATACCTTCACTTTGTTCACTGAGTTCCTTGATCTGGTATCCACTCCCACTAAAACCAGCTTACTCCCATTAGCACTCCCCTCAAAATCAGCTCTGCCCCTCTTTTCCCCACTGCCCTCCTCTCCCCAGCTCCTTTTTACACCAGCTCAGCTAAGCCAGGCTCTTCTCTCCCTCCCTCCCATGCAGCCCTAGCCCATCCCTTCCTGCCTCTCCCAGCCCTTTCTCATGCTCCCCCTCCTCACCAGAGCCTCAGCGCTGCAGCCTTAAAGCAGGATAAATGGATATGGATATCGTACAATAAAACCTTCAGAATGGAGAGTTTTGTGCAAGTGAACAGCAGCCAAGCCTGAGAGACTGAAAATTGGATAAAGGGATTAAAACAGTAGCACATTAACAGGAGATTTAGAGTGTAATAAACTCATTTCATAATAATATGTGCGTTGGGGCTGGTAATAAATCATCGCGGGATCCCTGCCTTCCGCAGTGCTGGAACGAGGCAGTGACCCGAAAGCAGGGTAGGATTTCAGCAAGATGTGGATTAATTTCACAGGGTTCTTGGCCAGGAATAGAGCGGCTGTGCCATTGCTGTACAGCTGCTGCTGCTACTGCTGGCTTTTCGCAGAAAAACACAAAAGGCAAACAAATGAAACCAAACAAGAGGACCTGCCAACATCGTCTGGCACATGTGTTGGTGCAGAGGGGTGGTCAAAGTGGCCTTCACAACCACAACCACAGAGGCAAAGCATCAATACTTCCCAGCCTTCTCCCCAGACAATATCCTGCCCACTTTCCAGGTAAAGAAGATAAAACAACAACAGGAAAGAGGCCAGCAAGGCAAAAACACTAGGCTAAGCCCCCACATTTAAAGGCCCAAATAACAGTGCCTAAGACGCTAAAGGGAAGTCAAAAGAATAGTAGATGTATCCACCAGCTGGTTACCAAAATGCAGTCCAAGGACAGGTGGGGATTGGAAAAGACTGGGGTCTCCTACTTATGGCTGCTGTGCAAAGCTCATGAAAAGTTACAAAACAGATGAAGCCTCAGACCAAGAAAGGGAGGGGAGCAGCATGCTGGAACGTTCCCAGAGAAAGAGTACAGATGGATCAAAGCCATAACACAATTAGGTGAGGCAAGGACTTTGCAGCAAGAGGTAATAAAGGAACAAAGAATAGAAAAATGCAGTACAAGTGTCCTGGAATAAAAAACAAAGGGCTTGAGGAGTCCTTGGGGAGATAGGATATGATGATCATAACTTAAGGAAGTCTGAGGAGCAAAAAACCTTCACAAAAGAGAAGGCACTGAGAAGCACTATCAAGTACAGCACTGGTCCAGACGACAGCAGAGCTGGGCTCTACTTCAGCCATGGAGCTTGTTTGGCTGGGCAGTTCTCCCTGGAGAACCTGCTTTGCTTTCCGTAAGCCAGGAGAGTGCAGACCAGTGCCCATGAGAAGAACATCTGGGAACACATAGATGAAATTGAATACGAAAACAAAAACATGTATTGCAGAGCAGACAGGGTAAGCCAATGTCAGTGGAAATTCTCTAAGCGTAAGCCAAATGCAAGCTGGCACAAAGAAAGGAAGGGTAAATTTACATGAGAGAACCGGGACATTGTGAAGACTGAGGAGGAGGAAGCGAAAGGCCAGCAGGCCAAAACTGAAGTATCAAAATGAGACTTAAGGGTTGGAGACCTGTAGATTCATGCAGATTTTCTTGGCTTTCCCATAAGGTAAGCATCACAATGCTTATTTAGTCAAGGCCAGCATCCCAGTTCTGTGGCAAAGCTCCTGCAAATATTATGTTGTGCTACCCAAATACAATGGTAGCAAAAAGCCATCAGCTCATGAATCAACCACCTGCCTGTATGAGCAGACTAAGTATGTTCAGCCCAAACTGCATGTAACTGCCTCTCAAAAGGCAGGCCAAGACTTGCAAGAAGCTTGCATCTGAGGCAGAAAGCTTTGTTTATAAGCAAGTTCTCTTTTAAAGAGTGGTGGCTCCTCAGTGCCCAGTCACTGTGCACAAATGTCTCACGGAAACCCTGCTTCTTTAACAAAAGGAGTTCTGCAGCATCATACTGGTGCGTGCAGAAAACATAGCAAACACCTACAACATTTTTACAGGGCCAGACTGGGAGGTAGGATGAAGTGGCAAATCTGGAGTTCTAAAAAGTTATTTAAAAAGACATTGCATCTGTGTATTTTTCTGGCTCCTCATCTATATACTTTTTGACTGTAAGATCCATTATATTTAGTGGGAGCTTTGCAAACAATATCCACATAAGTCCAGCTGAGAATCAACACCAATACAGCGGGAACAAAAGAGCACTTCCTTCTTCAGTGCTCACCTGCACAGAGCGGCAAGAGCTGCTGATCTGTTCCACACGTGCTCACATTTGAAACATCTCAAGAGTACAATCTCAAGAGGCTCCAGGGAAAGCTACATTAGAAGGATGGATTAAGGGAAAAGGCAAAACAAAGAGAAACACAAGACCGCAGTAAGCAAATAGGGAAATGAGGCTCAATCAGACAGAGGGCTGAGTGCCCCAGAGCTGCTTGAGAGGTTCATGGAGCCAAGAGACAAAGAATGGGCCCCAGCACTTCTTTGAAAGTCACGCTCACAGATCTCCAAGATAAAATCAGACAAAATGAATGGACAAAACATGGGCTTCCAGTAGATGTTTCAATTTCCAAACTTCTTCCAAGGAAACTACTTCATTTGCAAGACACAGTAAGCCTTGAATAACAGAAAACTATTTCACAGCTGCTGCAGAGCAGCACAGCACAGCAGCCACTACTATGTCTGAGGGCCAGTTCTCACCCCATTCCAAGCAAGGCCACCAGCCTGGCTTGGGAACTAGAGCCCTGCACAAGGCAGCGAGTCCAGCCTCTGCGTGGCACAGCTGCAGTCAGTGACAGGCTGTAGCAGTTCTAACAGAGGTGATCTGGGCCTTCACACTGGTTAAAGTGCCTGGTTACAATCAAGCTCAAAAAATTCCCACTATATTCTCCTACTCTTGTACCAGGCGTTTTGATTTCCGAGAAAGTGTGCTGTGTTTCAAGAAAAAGCTTGCGTAAGAAGTACTCCAGCCAGCCCAGCCCTGCTAGTTACCAGCTCCACACCGTTTCTGAAGGGCTGAGGGGAGGTATTTGCGAGCACAGCACTGAGTTCAGAGGTTCAGCCAACACCACTGGTGGCCTTATGTCCTACAGCTGAGGTCTCGTGTTGCTTTTATTTACCCACACTGAGCAGCTTTACTGTAAGGTAGGAGTTATCCTCTTATGTTTTGGCATTAGAAGTGACTGAAAAAGGAGAGTACCTACCATGGAATTTTTTTTAATCACCCAATATAAAATGTGCAATAAGCAATGAGTTAGGATGATGAGCTTTTTCCTTCCTAAACAGAAGAAGATCTGGTTTAAAGCTACGTTTTTCAAGAACACATCTCAGAGATCAGTACCAGACTGTAAAGGTCATTTATTGGCTAATATACACAGAAATAGGTAGAAAGATTCATGTCCTCAAAATGCATCGGTTAAAACAAATTGAGTTTTAGCAAGCCCTTTCAGATACAGAAGCAGTGTGTTTAAAAGAAATAAAAAAAATAAAAAGGCAGAGCAATAGCAGTAATTTGTCAGAAAACGGAGCTTTTCACTTAAAATGCATTTGTTATAGACACTGGAAAACGCATCCAAAAAACCAAGCGGGTCATCTTGGCAGTCTGACCATAGGAGTGGGAGAAAGGGGAAGCAGGGAGGACAAGCTCCTTGTGTCTTTTCCCACAGGATCATGGGGTGAGGAAAGACAGGAGTCCCACGGCTCCGTGCAGGGCGGTCACGCATAGCACACCAACCACCAGCAGTACCCGGCTCCCAGAGAGAGGGGACAGGCTATGAGATGAGCTCAGGCCAGGAGCCAGCCCTGGCATGGCATGCAGACTTCGTGCTGACTTCACCAGGCAGGAGGGAGGGAGGGAGGGCATCACACAGGTGAGCGGCAGCAGCACTGCTCTTCATCTAAGCTGGCTTTCACTCATTACCGTAGCTCTTGCCACATCACTGAAGTGTAAATTCACTCAGTAAATCACAACAGCTTCACCGTTGCAAGATAGTACTCAAGAAGCACTAATAAAGCAGGAGAAATTGGATTTGCATTGAAGTCAACCTGCCACTTCAGCTGTCAGTCACTGCCAGTCAGGGGCCTGTAAGCCCATCCAGGCAGGCTTCCCTGCAGCACTGCAGCCCTAGGAAGGCGAGGAGCAGGGCTCAGCACAGGGCCTTCACATTTCCCATCCCCCCCACACACACACCACAAGGCCCAGCAAAGCCCAGACCTAAGTAATAATGCCAGGAGGACAGGGAACCACAAGGCACAGTACTCTGAATAGCAAGCCAGAGAGCAGAGGGTCAGTAAAGCACCCTGAATTCTCTCCAGCTGGATTCAAGGGAGGTATTTCCCCCCATCCTCTTACCAGGTGATATTTAAGAATAAGGAAAAAAATCTAGAAATGCTACAAGCAATTTGACAAACTGCTTTAGCTGGAAAGTACTGGTACAATGGATCTGGAAATGCTCAAGGACCTGAGTTCAGCATCCCCCCAGACTTTACTTCTTATCTACAAGCAGAAACTGTTTCCTTTCTATAAACATAGGCCACCATCAAATAAAAAAATCAATTGGGGGGGGGGGGGAGGGGGAAGGGCTAAATGTGGCTAAAACAAAAAAAAAAAAGTGTCTTGTTTTGGTTAAATGGGAAGGCTTGGACGTGTTGTTGTTGTTGTTCATTCCACCAAAACCATGGAAACATTTTTGATACCCTTTGCTGTCACTTGATTTTCTAGCCAAGTGATTTTCCTCTATGTACCTGCACCTCAGCTTCTCAGGCAGCACTGCCGGCCTGCCATCAACACAGCCACCTAGTGCTGTCCCACCAGCAGCCACCCGGAGCCCCCAAGAGATCCCACTGCTGTAGGCAGGGGCCTCGCCAGAGCAGGTGACACCACAGGAAAGGCAAACCTGTGGTGAAGAACCATATGGCAAAGGCTAATCCCCAAGATGTCTTTCACATGGAGAAACTTGGTTTGTTTGTTACAGCGATTAACTTTGCAACCGTATCTGGGACTTCTACCTCCTATCCTTTTATTAGCCTATTGCACTCACTTTGCCATTTCATGGCAGACAGCAGGAAAGCTGCCACAAGAAGTCCTGCACCACTAGTCACTCAGCAGAGAAGACAAAACATTAAGTACCAAGTATCCGGTGCACATTCAGCAGCATGCAAAGCTGGGAGTAGAAATTACTAGTGGTCCTATTCATTACAGCTGATTACACATCTGGGATGATAATTCTGATATATGCTTTCCCCCCCCCCCCCAAAAAAAAAAAAAAGCTGTAAATCTTGTAGAGCTGTTCCAACCAACACAAAATATCCAAAAACAAAGCTTTGCTCCACTTGTAAGAAGAGGAGAGACTCTACAAAAGAGAGATTAAAAAAAAAAAAAAAAAAAGAGGAAAAGAAAGAGAAAGAGATTGTAAGTGTGTAAGTGTGTTTTGGTGTGCATCTCCCCCCCCCCCCCCCCAATTAAATAAAACATCACAAAAGGCAAAATCAAACATCTAGCAAAGAATAAAGGAGCACAAGCAATGTTTTACATTAAAGGTTAGGGCTGTTTCACAACATCCCCCTTCTTTACTAAGCTGAAAAATGACTTGTGAAATGAAATTAAAGCTATCTGATTCATTTCCCCATAATTGGGGCATGGACACAATGACCTCCTGCAGCAGTTTCAGGGTTGCACTGCTGGAAAGGGCCACCTTTCAGGACACGTTACAGCTGTGTGGCAGGTGAGCTAAAACATGCCATTGATTTTTATTTTTTTTTTTTGTCACAAAATGTCATTGCAGTGCAGCTGCATGATAGTGTGCTGGCCAGAAATCACCTCCAAGACAGTTTAGTGGTATGACATGGTACGTCGTCAACAGTAAATCCAGGCTGGAAGGCAATAATCCATTCTGATGCTGATCATTGAAGACATCAGAATCAATTAAATGCCTGCTGTTAATCATGCTACCTGGCCTACAGACAAACCACCTTGTTTTGTAACCTTCTATCCTTTTATTAGCTGGACAGGCACATAGTAGTTTGATTTTTGGATAGTAGACCTGCAAAGACCACAGTGTTGATAGAAATGGCATCGCTGTATTAAAGCACAGACTCCATTCTCAGTGGAGACCGAACCCTTGGGAATTCTAGTAAGGGATGCTCATGTGATCCCTTAGTTCAGATATTAATTTTTTTTGCAGTCAATAGTTGCCACATACGTTGGAAAGACCAACCACATTTACGGGAGTAGCAGTACTAAGTTCCTGCAGGGGCAGTTCCTTGCTATTTAAACCCCATCTAGAAGGTAGAGTTGTCTTCTGTTCTCATGCAAAGGAGTTACTTAACATTTCCTTGGGTGCAAATGAGCGCAGACAAAAAAAGAAAAAAAAAAAAAGAAAAAAAACCCCTAGCTTCTGCAGAACAAGCAATGGCACAAATGTGGAATAAGAACAAAATGTGAGGTAGAAATTCTGTACAAGCTCAAGCTGAACAGGAGATATTAATGCAAGGTCATTCCAGAGCAATGACCAGGCACGTGAGACTTCTCTCCACACAGGTGAGGACTCAGCTAGAATACTGCACCTACCAAGGTATAGACCCCAGCATCCAAGGGAGTTGCAGGCAAGAGCTGTTTGTGAAGAGAAAAAAGGCTGGTCCAAGATCTGGAAAGTACGACCTAGGAAGCTGGAAAGATCTGAAGGTATTCTGTATGGAAGTGAGAAGGCTAAGGAGAAACATCTTCCTACTAAGTACAAGCTGTGCAAAAAGGAAGCTGATAAGTCCCTCTCCATGTCAACAGTGGAGGAGAAAAGGGACTTAAACTTCAGCAAGAAGGATCTAGATCAGACAAAGAGACAAAGTTCCATGTGCTATGAACTAGTGCTAGAGTCTCGCAATGCACAAGAGCAGCTGTAACGTCTTCACTGCTGAAGGCTTTTAAGAATAGAAAATTACTTAGAAAGAAAAGTAGCTAGAAAGTTAGAAAATACCTATTCAAGGTGGAATGAGCCTTTTCCCAAGACTGAGAGACTGGCTGGATTATTGTGGTGCTATTTCCAGACCTAATTTTTCTGATAATCATACTCAGATTAAAGAAAATAAATCACAGTGAAGCTGATTAATTTGTTCATGTATTGGACCAGTAGCAAGAGGGTTAAGATGACAAAGAGCTGAAAAATATACATCAAGGATATTTGCTTCAATACGAGATGCAAAAAAAAAAAAAAAAAAAAGAATAATCTGAAAAGCAAAGGGATAGAATGGTAATTTACTGTGATTTCCATTCCTTAGTGTCCTAAAGTATTTCCAAAATGGCTGTAATATGTGTGCCTATATTTGCATAAGGAGAAATATTTCTCTTTACTACATTTTTTTTCTTGAGCTTTCTTATTATTTTTTATGTTAAGCATTAAAATTATACTTCTCTATGAAACAGTACTTTCCATTAAGGAATACAGGCATTTAAAAAAAAAAAAAAAAAAGTAGTAAGAGAAAATACAATGCTTAGACTTGTTCAGAACTTTTTCCCCAAGAAAGCAACCAAGCACGAATGTTTTTCAGATCATTCCGTCTCTACCTTTTCATCGGAAAGAAGAAAAATATTTTAAACAAATAACGCCTCTGTTTTGGCATTTGTGAATCCTCCCATTTTCAGAGTTGATCCAAGAACATCCATGTCGCTGTCTTCTAGAAGGCAGCATTAAGAACGTTGGGATCCCCAGAAACATGGAGAGGCAGTGGGTTGCTGTCCTGGGGACTTTGTGGCCAAGAAGCCGTGGCACTGCTGGAAGCATTGCCTGGGGTTTCCCTCTGGCACTGTATACCCCTGCACTGTTTTCTTGTGATAGCAGAAGTCCCAAACGCAGGGGCAGAGCCACGTGCTGTGCAGGAGCCCTAAGCACCTCAGTGCCCTAGCTTGTCTTGGTGAAACCATTCATTATACCTTATATCTTCCTAAATTTTAAGAAATGGGTTCATTCTCACAGAAGAATTTGCAAAACCTGTTTCTGCTGTTCTCACGGGGTCAAAACCCTTGCTGGAAGAATTTAAATGCGATCCATTGGTATTACACTGACGTTGCCCTTGGCCCTGCATGTTGCTGTTACCTTCACCTAATTTATTGTGTGCAGATGTTACAACCCATACAAATCTACAAATCCCAGGGCTGTATAACTGAGTCTGAGCGCATGCAATTTCTTCCCACTGGAGCCCAAGCAATGGCTGCAGTGAGATGCCAGTGGGAGAAGGGGAAATTATGTAAACAGTCATATCTGTTGCCTTTTTCAAAGAGTGAAATGCACATGTTCATCCAAAAACGACTTGCGTGCTTCTCTAGAAAAGGGACTTACACAGGTTAAACCATGCAGGACAAATTGCCCTCTCTGGGTTACATCCTTACCTCACGGAAGTTGATATCTTTGCATTATCCTCACACAGCCCTGTTGATCTGCCGCCCCCTCACCCCAAGCTAAGGATCTACAGCTTCCTATCAGTGGCAAAATGCCATGTTTGTAATGCTGCTTTGTTGATTCCACCACCAAATAAGAGTCTGTTCATCACACAGTTTGTGCTGCTATTCTCTCAAACCTGCAATAAAGCAGTTCCTCTCGTTTCTCTCAAAGGTCCTGTATATACAGAGCTTGCTGTGAAGTAAGAACACACTTTGTCTGAACTTCATGGTTTTTATCACCTGAGTACTAGTCATTTTCAATATGTTTCTGTTGCATTAATGGAAAAATATGGGAGCCCTCCGGTGGTAAAAATAATACCTTTAATTTCCCATGGATGATAACCAGAGACTGTAACCTAGCAGATAAAGTGCCTACTTCAGCTTTCATAGGTGCAGCTGGGAGCTCAGAACTATATTTATTTTCAATACATTTTCTGTTCACTTTTATTCTACTCGTGCTGTTTAACTTAATTAATATCCTTTGATTTAGCAGGACCACAATAAAAACAAGAGCAGCCACCGTCACCATTACCAATGGGCAAAACTCAGACACGTGATGTACAAACGTTGTAGAAGGAAAAGCATCCGGAATAATGAAAAATTAGGGCTTGTTTTAAAGTAGGAGAATGAGTCACGGAGTAAACACACTTATTTTCACCACAAGTAGAACATACCTGATTACAGTAAGCTGAAACAGTAAAAACCTCAAAGGAAAAGGTTTCCTCACAGGCATAGTTTTAAAAGCTACGGATTCTCAAGACTGAACTTTTAAGAGGTCAGGAAGATAACAAAATAGACTCATTCCAATTTACTCCTTGATGCTTCTTGCTGCCTCTCCCTTTTCATTTCAGAAGTGTGTAAAACTAGACTTCCACCAAAAAAAACCCAAAGTAACAAAAACTGGTTTGCTGGGAGGGAAAAAGGGACAATGGGTAGGCAGCAAGGATCAGCACCTCTGCCTTGGCAAAATGAAAAAATACAATGAAACAGAGCACTGTCTCAGAGTTGTATAACAAAAACATACAGTTTTACTCTAAACTTGTCCTTGTGCTTTGGTGTTGCGTTTTCTCTCCATAGCTCTGTAAAGTTACATTTCAACAAAGTCAGTCCCAAAACAACCAATGTAACAGGAAAAAAATGAAAGCTTATTTTGCATCTCAGTGTTAGAAGTAAACATTCTAAGTTTTTCTGCAACTTCATTTTTGGTCTGTTTTCACGCGCAAAAAAAATTCACCTGGACTGATGACAGTCACAAGAAACCAATTATGAGGGGAAAAAAGGTGACATCATACAGCTTCATATGTCAGAGCTACAAAACCAACCATGGGAATTACTCCTTTTACTTTGTTACACTTGTGAAACTGCATGAAACGTCCATATAAATGTCTCAAAACCCTTCTTCTCACTTTCATGACTGCAATTGAAAGGCACACAGACCCATGTGATGCTAATGCACTGCATACTCTTATTTGGAAAACAAACCAGCTGTCTTCTTTCATCATCCAAAACAAAGCAGAGATAAGGACATCAGTAGTGGAGAGACAAAATCTGGAGCTGACACCCTCCCATGTCCTGATGTCTCCTCTGAATGCACAAGCACAGAAAGAAGCCAGAAAGCTCCAGGACTATTTATGTATCCTGGCTGGGGACTTTCCCTGTTCCTCTCTGTGCCACAGCACACAATTCTTTGAACAATCCCTCATTCCAACAAGTTGCTCTGGCCTCCAGGCACCACATAACACACTGTAAGCTACACAGTTAAGGCTTGTGGCCTTTTAGCAGTGACTTGATTTGTTGCACTGTAGGGAAATAAAAGGTAGTTTGGGAGAAAACCAGGAGTAACATACACTCTGGAAGATCCAATATGCAAATCAAACTGATAACACTAAGATGTTAGCCTAAAGCACAAAGGAGTTAAAGCATTTCCTTACCCAGCAGATCAACTCAGCTCGGAGAGCATGCTTCCCTCAGGCCTGCATGGAGTGTGGTTGGGGGAGAAGTACCTGCCTCCTCAAACATGCGGTGCTCTCGCATCAGCAGGGCAGAAGGCAAGACCCACAGTGCAGATCTGAGAGCAGAAAACATCAGTGGCCCTATGTGGCAGCTGTTCTTTCTGCTAGTAAATAGGCTCAGCTCACCCTGACTATCTCCAGAGCCAGTTGCCTGATGCAAGCACTGTAATGTTTTGCATCAGGGTCTTGCTTGTGTACTGCTCACAGTGCTGGAAAAGGAGTTTCCCAGATCTCCACCCTCCTATCCCAAGTCTCTTCTGCCGGTGTATTGAACACAGAAGAAAACAGAGTACAAGATGCCAAGAGTTTGGGGATGCCCACCACCCTTTTTAAATTCACTTTTGAATACTTCCTTTGTGCAGTTTTTGCCCCCTTCTCGATGATGCTCTGGCTAATGGTGTTACACAGAGAAAAAAGAGATCTCATGTTGTCTCACAGATATCTTGGATAGGAAGTTCAGGCTTTCCAGTAAAGCCCTATCCCACAACCCCAAACTTCACTTGTTTTGAGATCAAAATTGCCTTCATTAGACTTCAAAATTAACATATTTTTGAGATGAACAGGAACAACTCACAGCTGTGCTATACCTTAGTAGCCTTAATTCTACTTTTATGCTAATCTGGATTTATAAGACTGAAAAAAGGCAATTTAACCATCAAAAGGGAAGGCTCACCAAGCTCAGAAGACATAATTGGCCTAGAGCTCACAGCCAGCACTGCACCATCATCTCCCATAGTCAGGAGCGTAGCCCAGGAAAGGAAGGAAAGCAAATCAAAGAGGAAATTTGCCCTGCACACTACTGCATTGTGAACGCTCCCAGCTTAAAACATAAGTTGGAAAGCAACTTCTGATCTCTCAGATTGACTTCCCATGAACAGAACACAGCTGTGTAGTGTGACATCTTGAGTCTTCAAACACATATAACAGGTTTCAGAAATGACTCCCTCTTGAATCTCAGCAGCGGATTTTCCTCATAGCTGGCATCACTGTCGAGCACATGTGGAGCACCTCAAGTAAAATGCAGTGTTTCCCCCAGGAGTTTATACCCTTCCAAATCATTATTTATTCAAATTCAAGCAAGAAACTCAGAAGAAAACAAGCATTTCTGAGTTACCTCTTGGCATTGCAGATGGGAAGACAGTAAATACAGTTTTTCCTCTCTCATACATTTCTTCTTGTGACTGTCAGGTCAAAGATGCAATGACATAAGTTGACATGCCTCCATACCTCTCATTCTACAAACCACGTCTATTGCTAGTCTTCTCTCATCCACTCTCACATGATGGTCTTCACCCATCTAGAAGACCTCCACGACCAGCTAGCTGTGTAAGTTGAAGAGTACTTGCCAGTATTTGGAGTAACATCCAGCCACCGGTTCCCATTCCAAGCCTGTCTTTAAAACCTGACAGAAATAGTGGAAGACTACCAGAAAGCAGCTGTGTTTCACAAAGGCTCTGCTCTATTGTTTCCTGAAGGCTTGAAGCAAAAGTACTCTTCTGGACCTCCCAAATGCCCTAGAAGATTACCATCCATGTTTGTAATGATCCCAGTTCGGGATTTATTTTGTTCTCCCATCTCCCATTTAAAAAAAAAAATAAAAATATATATATATATATATATATATATATATATATATATATATATATATATCAGCATCACAGCATAGCAGCCACCACTGCTGCAGCAGCTCTGTTCAAGTCACATCAATTCCATTCCCAGGGGTGCAAACCAATTTCTCTTGTTTTTCCGCCCGTCTCTCTGGCTGAACCTCCAGCAGCCTTCAATCCCATTAATCCAAGCACTGCTGGCGATGACGAAGACTGATTTCACCAGCAAACGATCAATTTGTATCTCCCCCCTTTTTTCTTTTTTTCCTTTTTTTTTTTTTTTTTTCTCCACACGATGTACAAAATATCATGAAAAAGGCGTTAGTGGTGATAGTTCCACAACAGTGAAATAATAGAGTAATAAGGCAATCCACTTTTGACCTTGCAGGACAGCTAATTCATCTACCCATCTATCTTAATTATTCCCTGGGTTACAAAAGAGAAACTGTACAATTCATTCATTCCACGGTGACAATTCCATTTTCCACCCCCAGTAAAGCACCATCCTTTCTCTGCAGTGATCCTGCCATAGGCCACATCCCTTCCGAGCCTTCTCATGCTGTCCTACATACAAACAGTCATTAGAGGCCTGATCCAAAGCCTGTTGAAGTTGACCAAGTCAGACCCTCATTGACATCAGGGCGTTCTAGACAGTGGCCTTCCATACCTTCCTTTCACTTCTAAGAAACAAGAAAATGGCCACCTTGATAAGCCATATCAAAAGCAGCAGTGGGATCTCTGGCAGAACAGACGGGCATTCAGACAGCCTGTCTCTGTCTGAGGCAAATGGTCTTTTGAGATCTTTCAGGTTGGTGTACAGAAATTATCTTCCAGAAGAGTATGTATAGTCTCAACAAAATTTATGAAATCTCTGTCAGCGCTGGATGGTAGCAATATAAAACAATTCACTCTGAATTTGGACAGTATTGTGAGAAGGACTCAGGGAAGATGCAAGCCAGAAAGCCTGTAAAATTTGAAGAGCCTCTTCTAATAGCTCTGCTTGAAGTCCTGCTACATAACATTTGCTGAAAATTAACTTGGCTGGAAACCTAACATTCAAGTATCCATATGATCTTACATTACATCCATACATACACACTTACAGTTGTAAGGTATGACCTTAAAACTATTTCTGCTGCTCCACTTCGGAGGCTGAGCCCCACAACCTGCTCATTTTCAGGCACTGCACCCACATGTTGGACTGCTCATGGCACTGATCTGTAGGGAGAGGCTGCTGTGAATGAATGCCTGTTTACTATTCTCTGGAAGAGACAAGGTTCCTCTTTTCTTCCAGTGAGCAAAGAGGTCTGAGTGGCATTTGCGATGCCAAAATTTCACAAAAACTCCGTAACAGTTGCTAGGAAGAAAGTAGAAAACCACAACAGAAGGTAAAGAGTAAGGTCCTTCAAAGAGAGCAGTGGCAACCGAGAAAAATCCCACAGGCTTTTGGTTGTTCCTCCTGTGAATTAAGCTGGCACAAAAGCAGCAGAAGCCCCCCTAAGGGACTGCTGCCTCTGGTCAGTTCTTCTACCAGAAGGAGCCCTGGTTGCTGACATATCCTTGAAAATGAGCATTTTGCTAGCATCCCAGTTCCCACTTCAGTTATTTTTAACACCATCTTTGGGCTCCTTGTTTCACTTGATTCCTCTAGTTTGCATTTCTAAATCCCTTCTGGACTTCTCAATAAGCCAAACTCTCTTCCTCACCTTTATCCGTCTCTTCATACTGCTTGAAACTGTATCTCTGCTTGTCTTTCCAACACGCAGTTCCACTTATCTAAAATATATAACCCACCCCAGCTTAAAGCCACTATATCCAGCACTTCTTTTCCTCTTTGTGTATAATGGGTCTTCTCAGCTTTATTTCCTCTCCTGCTTGATTTCTCTACCTCTGTCCCATTTGTCCACAATCTGTGCTGCCCTCCCATATCATTTTCCCATCCTCTCATCTCCTGGGCCCTTCTGTTTATCACACATATTCCACAAATCCTATTCACACTACAAAGGCAAACTGACCCCCCACTCACTTCACTCTGCTGCTATATCCTCTGCTCCTTTACCTCTTCCCCACTCTTACCTTCAGTTTCCCCTTTTCACTGTTTTATACTTATTGTAGTCCCAGCCACATTATCCCACCAACTTTTTGCTTTCTCCTCCCCATAGTCCCTTACATGAGTAGATATCCCATTTCTCTCTTAGTTATGTCTAATCTGACAAGATAATCTCTTGAAGGAAGGAAGAAAATCTTCTGTGAAGTTAGGATCCTGCCTTATAAATGCGCAGTGGTTCAAGTCACTATTATTAATACACTAGTAACACAAAGATATCACCTTGGGATCAGGTATTCCTGAGTCACTAGTTGCTGTGTTGGGAGCACCAAAAACAAAGCAAGGCAAGCTGATGGGCTGGCATAGCTGACTGCAAGTTGTTACACTGGAAATGAAAGAGCCCCATGTCCCAGCAAAAGAACCCCAAGTTCCAAGCAGTAGAGCTGTACGTACACTATAACAGGACAGGGTTGACATAATTATTTTTCCAATTAAGGTACTGACTACCAGCTGAAGAAACTTTCAGTCCCTGACTCTGACACAGGTTCCATGGTTGGCCTAGGTCAGGTGATATGATATGCTCAGCAGGCCAGCCTCACAACAAAAAGGACCACAATCCTTCATCTGCATATTGACATTGTATAGATATTATAGACATGATGACAAATGTCCTTTGGGTAAGGTCCAGTCTCCAGTACCCACATGTAGTTCACATTCTTCTTTCACAAGGCAGCATCTTTGTCACCTTGAGCTTTTGCCAGGTGTTTTCTTGTCCTCAAAATCTTGGGAGTTTTCCCTAAGATATAACTTGAGCTTTGCTGTTCCCCAGGAAGTCTTCCTCACCATGTTCCCCCTTTCTGCAGTATATTCTGTAATTCCCTTCCTCTCCCTTTTCGTCAGAGACTGATCTCACACTCTTCTTCAAATCGCTATTCAAACAGAGCACTGAGAGTCCAGTCTTCCCCTTAGTTTAAGCGTGTGGCTGTGGACCTCAAGGCACTCATCGGTGGCCAACTGCTCTCTATTAGCACAGCAGCAGGATGGCAGAGGTGCTAGCCCATACATTCTGGTGTAATACAATCAATCTTCTTCAGTGACCTGGAAATCGCACTGAAGAATCCTCATTCTCCCACCCAAAATTAACTTTTCTGCACCCCCCACTGTGCTGGTGTTTGTGGTATGCAGGAACATTTCCCACCTCAGGCATAGTTACTAGTCTCCTTCCTGGCACTGGATATGGAGTACAGCTAGGCAGCTGACTGTTTTGATCTTCTTGATGGCTGGTGCTTGTCCAAAGCCTTTGGAATCATGTACTTCCTTGTTCCCCTGGAGAGCAAAGTTTCTTGCTCAGCTGAAAATTAACTTCTGGGGTTGCGCATGCTTCCTCCTAAATGGCCTGCAAAGCAGTTCTGAAAGAAAAGTACCACACTCCAGGGATCCCTATGACCAACCTTTCCCAGGCATTTCTCAAGACGAAACAAGGGGAGAAGGGCGAGCGGAAAGGGAAGTGGCAGTCCCAGCCAAAGAATAAGTTCCAAAGGAGAGAAAAAAGAAGAGGGAATGAGTATGAGAAGAGAGTGAAGGAGAGAAAAAGGAATGGAGGGAAAGAGGGAGTTGCAATAATAAGGTCATTTGTTACAGGAGCTACTCCTAGTCTGTGTGTATGTAACACAATTTGAGCTAATTGTATTGCCCTCACTTTGGGGACGCTGCTGTCTGTCTCTGAAGCTTTTTCTAATTTCCCTCCTTAATGTACGATTTCAGAATCTTTCATTCTAATGATTTTAATGCAATCAGCAAAACTATGCATGTAATTGTCTTTGGCATGGCACTCGCTGGAGTGGCACTCAGGGACAGCTCCCTGAACCCAGGACTCCGGCAGGAGAATGCAAAACAGGGCTGTTTTCAATCACCGCGGCAGAAGGCAGCCGGCAACGTCTGCGAAAGGCTGCCGAAAAAAAACATTTGTCGGAAGACAATGACAAAAAAGGGGGTCTCAGCTCGGTGCTATTCAGAGACAATTTGTAAGCACGGCTGTTGAAGTCGATCCAAAGGCTCCGGAACAGCTGGAGCTTTGCAGTGATTGATAAGTGCGCCCAGGAGAACTTCATTTCTGCCTGAATGAAGACAAAAGCCCCGCGATGCTGGGCGGATGGGTAATGTCACTATCATTAAGTAGTGAGAGTGGATATGCCAGACCTTCAGATGGGGACACAGTCAGGGCTATGAGGAGAGGTCAGGGCACCCTCCCTTCCTTCCCATCACCGCCAGCTCTTTCCCCTCCCTGACTCCCCCTCCCCACACACACACTTGCAGCACAAACACGCCCTTTGCTAATTTAATGCCAGTATAATAAAGTTCCCCTGGCTTATGAGTATCACAGTACAGGTCTCCATCTCTTCTTTGTAATAGCTGCATACGTGTTCCTTTCAACCTCACCAGGGCTGTTCTGCAGTGGAGGCTACAGGCCACCCAGACATACTTTGTCCAGGGACAACAGGGCTCTTGCTCACAGTCCCACGCTTGGAAGAGACATCCAGCCTTGAGAGCCACCTTCTGTGCCCACACATGGCTGACTCTCAGCGAAAGGCTCCTTGCCTCCTCCCCCTTCCTGCTCACCAGCCCTTTCTGATACCCCGTACCTGCATTTCAGAAGTCAAGTCCAGCTGAAATTTTTGGGCAGTTAGCGAGAACAGTCAGAGCCTCACCACGGGGAAAGAAAGCACAAAACAAGCAATAGTTCAGTTTCATTGTGATTGGCTTTGTGTATGTGCTTTGCACAGAATCTCAACTGTCTTAAGGCTTGCCTGGTTTGGACTGCTGACACGGTCTTTTCCTTGCAGTTACCAGATCCCACACACAATATGCTGCGTGGAGAGTATCAAAGCCTTACCTCTTGGAGACAAATGAGTAGGTAAGGATCCCAGTTTTTGCTCTGTGCTTATGTCACAGTGAACAAAGATGGAAAATGCAACCCAAGGACATCTTGGTTTGCATCGTTCTGAAAGGGAGTAAAAATTAAAGGACCCTTTACTCAACTACCCTTGCTGCAACCCACCCTTGTCAAATTCAAAAGCTGTCTACTCAGTTTCAACCTGTTCCATAATCATGACACCGGACACCTTCGTAGCACAACTTGGAATTAGCAGTGCACCACAGAAGCCATCAGAAAACAGTCCACAGCAAGGGTAATACCCTTATAGGTAGGGTAACAAACTGCCTACAATTGCTCCAAGCCTGTCTCAGATCCTCGGAGGATCCAACAGTCTTCACCTCAACCCCTCCAAGTACTGAACCTAACTCTTCTCTCCTGTTGCCAATGGCCAGCAATGCCAGGCACAAGACAAAGATCTAAGAATTCTGCTGCCTGCCAGGGCCCAGCAAATTCCTGCCACCACATCAGAGGCCATGAATAGAAGTTACTCAACTGAAAGCAGAAACACTTGCTACCAGACTTTTGCATTGCGTTCCTTTCTGTGCCACAAATCAGATCCATACGACCCTTTTAGGAGCTCCACTATTATCCCCTTGATTCCTGCATCCTTCACAGATGAGCTGTCCAGAGGAAGGAAGCTGAGGGACCCAAGAGATGTTCTTCATTACAGAAGGTGATCTTCAGCGGCTTAGCTCTAGCAACTAACAATTCGGACCCTGGGAGGGAAAACCTTGGATTTCTCCTGCTCGTTTGACAACACCTGTGCCAGCAACCATGTCTCACTCGCATTTGTATAAAACCTACCACATGCCCAAGCCATTCGAACACAGCTTCAGCACGCTCATGCAGAAAGCTGCCTGACATCCCTCTGTGCCTTCTGCTGATGGTGAAAGCAGGGTCAGTTGCCATTCCCCTCAATCACCCTCCATTTACAAGCTCCAAGAGCCTTTTGCTGAAGCAACACAATTTTTTGACTGCCTTACAGACAGCCAGCATCTTGCTCTCTCTGCAGGATTAGGGAGGAGCACAGGCCAGCCATCAGCAGGAGAACCAGCTCCTGTTGGCTGCAGAGAAGTGCCAGCCCAGCTGCTATTTGTACACGTCACTTGGAATCTCCGCATTCAGCACTGTCCTTGCCAAAGCCACCAAAATGTGTGCGCCATTCCCTAATCTTGCTGTCCCCAGAGCTGGCACTGGCTGAGTGTTCTGCCTCCCTGCTCCACTAGCTCAATAGTTATGCAGGCACTGCAGGGGGCTTTCTCAGGTGGTTGGCCTTGCTGTGTGCTTTAGGAGACCCCGCTCTTTCTGAGCTGGTAGCCCTACCAACTACTGGTCCTGTAGCATCCCTGGGCAGAGAGGTCAGAACAGAGGCTTTCCAGAAAGGGAAACAGAGGCTCCCAAAGATCCTAGCAGTCTCTATCAAACAAGGAAGGAACAGAACAGGATCCCAATGCCCAACAGCTTACAGTACTGTCTTCACTCCTCAGGTAGCTGTGATGATACAGGAAACTGCTGCTGAAGGCAGGTGTTCTCCTGTTCCCCCATGTCTTTTTTTTTTTTTTTTAGGACCTGCATGTTGGACAGTGTTATCAGTAACACATCAGATCAAAGCTTTAGCAGCAAACAGAAGTGAGACACTTAGCTTCCATGAACTAATCTGAGCGCTCAGAGACTTTGTCCCAGTTAAGTAAAGACTCCCTGAGCCTGCACTCAAGCTCAGTCAGACATCAGTGTCCAGAACAGGGAGTTAGCCGCAAGAAACAGAGTGGCCAATAGGGAATGTGTTACTGCAGCTACCAGGCTCCAACTTCCAGATGGAGGAGAAGAAACTGCCCAAATGCCTCACTGCCATTAGACTTCCTGTTCCCGATTTCTGGTTACAGAAAAGGATTCAGCAAAGTCTCCCATTTTCCCAGTATCTAATGCCATTCCAGTACAAGACATACAGTCTGATTTGTGGGTTGTCCTGAGTGGAGTCAGGAATTGGACTCAGTGACCTTTGTAGGTCCCTTCCAACTTGGGCTATTCTACATGATCTTATCAAAGACACAGTCTCTATCCCCATCATCAGAACACGACAGAACAAAAGATAACTCCAAGACTTCAGAGCTCTGTACTGATCCAGACCCAAACAGCAGTGGCACTTGGTGCTGGCAGATTCTGACCCCACTGTGCACTTTCCTCCCCAAAGCCACGATGGTAGGGCTGAGCAGGACCCAAAATATCTTCCAACATGCCCCCATCCCCATTCTGTTGTGTGCAGTAATAAATAGTGATCAATCTTGACAGTGAGCATTCAAATGCCTGGCATGCTGTGGAAGGTGAGGGCAAGGCAGCGTCTGCTGCAGAGATGATCCCTGGCCTGCGTCCCACGATGACCCCAGAGAATTCATACCGCCCGCTCCCTTCTCTTGAAAGGTGATAACAAAGGTGTGAGTTTCTAAGCCTGACTGGCTCATAGAGTTAAAACCCAATGAACCTGACCAGATCAGTGATAAAGCCAGAGCTCAGCTGAATTGGTCATTCTCTTGCTCTCTCGTTCTCTTGCCTGACCCCTCCTTTGCATGGTTCACAGAATCGGCAAAACTCCCTGACACAGAAACTGGAAGACACTCGATCTGTCGGTAACAATTTCCAGCGGCTTTGACGGGAACAGGCAGAGCACAGGATGAATAAGAAAGGGAAAGTAGAAGGGGGGAAAAAAAAAAATCCAACTCCCATTCCCCTTAGTTCCTGCCACTCGTTCATTTCTCCTTGGCTTCCTCTCTTTCCTGGTGCTCCACAGGCACCTCCTGCCTGCTGCCAAGCAGATGAAGACTGCCCACAAGATGCAGGAGGTATCCCAACCCGAGCCATGAAATGGAACAATTCACCAGAGAAGAAAAACTCTGCGCCTACAGAAGAGTGGATGAACATTCTTACTTTTAAGCCCCTTTTTCTCTTGCAATGCTCTGGTTCCCTGCCCAGGCCCAGGGTTGCCTACACTGACACAGAGCCCTAGAACAGGTATGAAGGACAATGCGGAAGGTAAGGCTGTCAATGATTTATGCCCACATGCCTTTATTATTTTTTAAGTCATATTTTTAAGGTCCACTTTGCAGGGAGGGAGGAATCACTTTCACTTTACTCTGCAAAGCAAGGTATGGCCCAGGACTACCAGGGTGCTTTTACTCACTAGTCCTCTGGCCCAGTCTTTCCTGTTCTGATCACTGCAGCTTCAAGCTTGGTGCACAGCAGGCTCGGTAAGAGTTGGGGATGGGTTTCTGAGCAGTCATGCACACAGACTGAGACTTCTGACTTCTTCCCCATCCATCTCTTTGCAGTGCCACAATCAAGCTTCCATGGTGCCCATCCTCACTGGCTCTGAATTATTGTGGCATATCAATAAAGGAGACCTAGAAGGTTGTAACTGCCCTCCCTGAGACAACTCATCCAGAGCTGTGCCAAAGGCAGCAGCTTGTTTCCTCCTCAGCTGATAATTACAGCAGCTAGAAAACACCACTTGCCATGTTGCTTTTAATTCATACCAGCAGAACTGACAGCTCCAGCTACACACACTCAGGGACTGCAGGTAGAAGTCTGTGAGGAATAAAGCTGCACCAGCCCTGACTGCAAAGGACTGGGAGACCCATCTCAGCCTTCACCATTCCCTCCCTTTGCTTTGCCTCGACTCGCTTAGTCCCCTCTGCTTTCTGTACCTGCCCCACAAGTTGAATTGGCCCCAATTGCCTATAATGGTACAGACAGATGCACATCACAACCTAGGGAGTCACATCCACAGAAAAAACAAGGCAGGGAAAGGATGCAAATCAGACTCTGTAGCCATACCCTCTCACCAGTTGTCATGCAGCCTATGCTTTGAGACTGTCCACCACAACCACACCAGTTCTGGCTGTTTGAAGCAAGCAGTCAAGTATCTAGACACCAAGGATAAATAAGATTTCTACTAATACTGCTTTCACAGCAAGATACTAGAAAATTTAGCTGACCTTTGTTAAATAAGCTCAATGGGTCCCCTGAGAGATGGTGAATTACTGTAAGCCAAGC
This sequence comes from Alectoris magna, assembly GCA_030625065.1. NCBI lineage: Eukaryota > Metazoa > Chordata > Aves > Galliformes > Phasianidae > Alectoris > Alectoris magna. The sequence continues at coordinate 5,250,202 of CM060566.1, read as the reverse complement.
ATACAATATCTGCCCCAGGCCACAGCCTGCAGAAAGGATTTTTCTGTGCAAGAGGCTGCAATCCACTCCCTTCTCTGGGAAGCATCTCTTTTATGCCAAGGGGAATAGGCACCCCATCCTACAGTACAGGAAGCCAGTTGCGCCTTTCTACAAAACCATTTTCAGGAGAATGGGAGACTGTAGCATTGAAGCTTTTGACTTGCAGCACAGGAAACCACTCACTGAGAAAGCAGAGTGGCCAAAAGAGCACCTCTTGTCTGAGAAAGATGCACCCAGCATCACATTTTATGGTATCCACAGTTGCCCCAGGTGTCACTACTACTTCCTCTCACAACATCAGAGTGATAAGGAAAAGGGAAGGGATAGACATAATTGGAAACAACTTTTTTCTAAACCTCATTCTTTAAGCAACTCTTGGCTAACTGAATAGAGATTTGCCTCTTTGTGGCAAATTGATACAAATCTGATTCATGCTGGTTTGAGCTACCTTTATTTTTCTCTCTCCCCCAGTAACACCACGCCAACAACTCTTACCACTCAAAATTTCTTAACTGAAACAGATCACAGATTCCAGCATCCATAAAAAACAGGAACATTTTTATATTAGTTTTGAAATCCATTTTAATGGCCCTGAGGGACCACCTCATTCCAGTAAGGTTGGGGCAGAATGGGGCTACCGGGAAAGAGGATCATTCATTGTGGCTGAACAGGCACAGTTTCATTTGCCAGGCTCTGAAATGAGAAACTCGTTGCTGATGAGATCAAAAAAGGAAAAAGCTCCTCTGTCATTTTTCTCCTTTTCCCTGCCCGCAGTCTTTCCTCTTCCTTCCCCTGCCATCCCCCCAGCCTTCCAGCAGGCTCCCTGGAGACAAAAGGGAAGGGAAGCAGAAAGGTTGGCATCTCAAGGGGAGCCCACACCTCTCTCAATATTCAGAATATTGCATATGAAATGTCGGAGGAGTTATCAATCTTACTTTGATGGAACACGGAGTTTCATTTGTTAGGGCGCAATGTGAAAGGGGCTTTTCAGAGCCATACACTTACTCTTCAAAACACTTCTCTCCACAGGAGCTCTGTGATTGCTCACCCTACACAGCATCCAGGTAGGAAAGGGAGCCACATCCACTCCTGCCAGCCCACCCCAGGCAGAGAGCAAGGGACGTGCAGACAAGTACACACAATGGCAGTGGTGCCGTACACAGCAGCAGCAGCACAGGACAAGGGTCAGTTGTCAGCCTGTAGAAAGCCATATACACTACTTCGTTTGGCCTGTAACATCTGATGATGCAGCTCAAAATACGTAATGAAGTTAGCCAGACCCTCTGCTGACACCAATCACTACAGCATCTGTGAAACCAACTGAGCTTAGTCCTTCTCTTTGACCGCAGTCTCATCCCAAGCCCTGAGTTACCATCAGCATGTCAGCACACTTCCTCACCTCCTCCCTAAAAAAGACAGCACACACAAAGAAGCCTCAGAAAGGACAGGAGAGCAGCCCAGAACTAAGATATACCAAATATCCCCAGCTCAGTGATTACATACTACTCGCAGCAGTCTGGAGAACTGGGTCCTGAATGACCATAGGGCAGAAACAAAGCTGGGATCAGGCTCCAAGGAGACCAGTGGGAAACAACAGATATCAATATATCTTGAAAATATAAATAATAGTACTGCTGTACTACAAAGTTTCCAAGTGAAAGGTGAGTCAGCTATATGAAAAGAAAGAGGGCAGGACTGCTCACTGGTATAGATAGCACTGTTACGGGCCATAGCCTACAACTTATGTATTCTGGTCTGTGTGGTGTTCTAGATTCTTGTCAACCCTGCAGTTCAGGAGGTTGGCATTTGTTACCTATTTTCCGTGTTGTGTGATCCATAGTGCTCAAGTTTGTGCACTGTTCCCTTGTTGGACAACCAGAAGAGACAGGTTTCAATCTTCCCCTAATTCATCTCTTTTAACACTATTTGATTTCCCTAAATATCAGCAGTTGTATTTGGGGCTGAACCAGACACCACATGACCCAATTCTCTCTTCACTTGCTACTAACTACTCTAACTTGCAGACCCATCAGATATACACAGGCTCCAGAGACCTGCAAGAGACCGTTGTTCGCTAACCAACGTTTTCAGACCTTAAAAATAAGGGCTTGATTCCTAACTGCACACTCTCCACTACGAAGAATGTTCTGCTGCTCAAAAGTTAGCATTAGCAGCACACCTGCCCAGGACGTGGGATAAAAGCCTGGACACCCCACAACATACAGTGCCCACCCTTGGATGTAAGAACCTGCTGCTGGAGAGAATTAAAACTCCCTTGGTGGTTCCCCGGGAGCTACAAGTTCTATACAGACAAGTCTGGAAACACTGGAGTGCCGCTGCTTCCTGCAGTGCCAGCATGCTGCAGTGAGGTGCTGTTGTTTATGACAGACCACTGCACAGGAAAAATCTCCTGGTCTCAAACCTGACCTTTCCATCAGAGGTCACCGAAAAGTCATCAGTGATTTCATCAGATATCCACCAACTCAATTGCCCTGACGTGCACACATAGCAGTAACAACGTACGGGTCACACTCATTTCCTTGTGTGAGTCAGTCACTCTGAGCCCAAGGCCACCAGTTAGGAGAAAGAAAGATCGTCTGAGATCCTGAATTAGATTTCTGCTCCTGGCTCAGATCTCATTCTCAGAAATATGCCTACTGAGTGATTACAGGAATTACACACCCAGTTCAGCATTACAGAAGGCTGTCCGAGGGGGCTGTGCTGCAGCAGCATCAATCAGCACAGCTCTGCTGACACCCCAGCATCTCAATGCTGATTGCGGATCTGCTCCAACATCTTTACACCATGAATTTGGCTACTGCCCGACGTTAGCACAGGAAATACAAAAACAAACAAACAAACCACAGAAGATATAAGGGTGAGTATTTCCGACAGAGAAAACGCTTGCTCTAGCTGTCAGTGATTTACAGGGTCACGTTGCTTGTTGCTGACAGATTTTATTACTTATCACGTTCATCGCTAGAAACACTAAGGAGCCCCTATACAGGAACTTGGGCCACACAGCACAGGGTGCTGTACAAGTACAGACAGTACATGTCCCTGCTGGGGAGATAAAGGCACCTGAGTCCCACCAGCTGCTGCCACTGCAAAGATGCTGCAGATTCACAGCAGGATGTAAAAGAGGCAGCAGGGGAAGATGGCAGGTGTCCAGAGTGCCAGCACAGAACAAAAAGATTTTCTTCACTCCATCAAGTTTATAGAGTTAAGTTCACAAATGCTGAATACTTGCATCATTTTTAACGCTTTCTTACTGGCCACAAGGCCATCAAAATGCAGAGGAACTGCCCGTGCAGCCAGCATCCTGAACAGGAGATTACCCAATAATAATTATTACTATTGGTACATTACTATAGACTTATACAAGCTGCCTCTACCGAGAGAGCATTGTGAAGGAATGTTTGCTTTGCTCTTTACAGATGAGTTAGAGGCTTTACAGGTTAAAAAATAAATAAATAAACACTGGTGAGCTGCTACAAAAGCACTCTGAGGGACAGCAGAGCTCTACAGACCAGTACACCAGCACTGGCTTCATCTGTGATCACCCTTCCAGGGGTGTAAATCAGGAGCAGCGTTTCTGCAATCAGTGCACCAGTTCCTCCACCAACACAGAACGGCACAGCTCACTGCTTTTTCCAAAAAACAAACAAACAAAAAAAAAAACCATAGATGTGATAGAGGCAAGAGGACATGGCTGGGCCCGCGAGGGCAGCCCATGCCCATATACTGCGCTTAACAGCTGCTCTCAGCACTGGGGGCTCCCATCAAGGCAAAGTCCCCACTGCACTGCGATCCACACCGATTAATAATAACAAAGCACTTGTTTCAACAATTTGCAATGAGAAGACTGAAATGCGGTATACTCTGGATGCATGCTCAGGTGACAGAAGCACTGCCAAGTCTCATAGTCATATGCTGAGCCCATATTTTTCTTCAAGTCTCAAGCTCTCAGTCTCAAGAGTTTTTGAGATCTTCCCAATGAAGGCTTCCTCTTGCTTACAGGAGCTGCACAACTCAGACCTCCAGGCTGACTCAGCTGCCCGCTTCTTGTTTCCATCTGCATCCTGTGGGCACAGTGCATTAGCTACTGGCTGGGTTGGCTCTCAATCCTATTTGAGCTAAATCAACCTAGAAGGAACTAAAAGCCTGAAGAACAAAGCAATGGGAGCAAAAACCAGGTAACAAAAGGTCGCCAAATTTGTTTTGTTGCCAAAATTGACACAAACTTCCCAGGCGGAGTTTTCAGTGTGTCTGAATCTGGAGTTAGAATTACCAACTTGATATGCACATTTATTTCACTTATTCATTATTCAGATCTAAAGAAATCATTTATCTCTGTCAGAAAAAGAAGTGAAATACCAACACAGTGGGAAAGTAAATAAATACACTGCTCTGAGACAGTGATGTGGGACCTCTACAGCAGAGCTGGCAACCAGCATCCCTGTTCAAACCAGGGTCCGCAGGAGGAGGATGCTCTGGGCTGTGTCCTACCAGGGTTTGAGTATCCCCAGTACTCCACAACACCTCTAAGACTGACCTGATTTGTCAGCTGCTTGTCAGAAATGACATGGAATAACTCCACTGCACCCCATCAGTGCCGTACTGAAGTACTACAGCAAACCTCCTACAACGGTTCCCAGCAGGAACTCAGGGCCCCAGATGCAACACCTGCCACTGCCATTGGCAGACAAGACACAGAGAAGAAGCAATGCAGAGAGGTGTTCTGGTTCGGTTCAGCTCCCACAGCAGGTGGGACTAAACCCAAGATCTCCAAATCCTCTGCTTACTTCACAGCATTGGGAGCACTCTGCTAAAACATCCACAATAAACAAGCTTTCTTTTGTTTTGCCAATATTGGCAACACTTCGTTCCAAATACAAACTGTTTGAAGTTCAGGCTTTACTTTTTCTGGTTCACAGACCTTAACAGGAATGAGACTCTAAAATACCATTCCTTGCCTGAGCGTTCCTTGCACAAGGAAGATGCTCAGATCTTTGCCATAGTAATTCACCTTCAGAATAACTTTGATTCCTATGTAAGACATGTGAGGTTGCTCAAGTTATTTATTCCTTCTGCTAAGTGGACTAATGATGGAAATAAGAAATAGCCAGAGGATGGGAATTTTCAGATGGACCAAGATCAACAAGCGCCTCCAGGACTCTAAGAGGGCTGCATATGGCAGTCCTGCTAAAATTACCAGGTACAAACACATGTACAGTGCTATGGCCCGTGATCACGTTCATGGGACTATGGAACTCCTCCATTCAGGACAGCAACACGCCTACTTTTTCCATTTCTTAGCTTCTGCTGGCACTTTTCTAGTTAAAGGAAAAGCAGAAGGAAAGTAAAAGAGCGGCAGCAGCTGCTCCGGTGTCTTCTCCAGATGTTCAGCTATGTTCAGCCCGTTAACAGTTTGAGAAATCATTCGTCAGCAAAGGTTTTGCTGCCTTGAAGGCTTATCTCTGAAACAACACAGTACTTACAGAAGAACTTGCTCTCACTCTGCCATACTTTGCACCTAGAGGCCCCTTGTCTTTTCTTAACCCAACAGGTCTCGTATTTTTTCTTTGGGATGCAGAAACCACTCAGTGCCATGAAGGATGAGGATGGGAAGAGGCGTCAACCCAGTTAGGACTGCTTGCCTGCACTCACCATCAATCTGAATGTGTCACAATAAAGTTAACTTCGTCTTCTTGAGTCCAGTGTTCCAGCATATCTCCCTGCTGGAGAGTGCTGTCTTCTACTGATTACCGTGCAATTACTGTTACAATTCTCCATTACAGAGGTCAATAAAAGGGAGAATTGCAACAACTGAATGTTAATGTTGAAATCAGGGAAAGGTGAAGATCAGGGTGGAGCAGTGACTCATGTCCAAAGTTATAGCAGGTCAAACTGCAGACGGCAAAGGGCGGTCACAGCAGGCCAGTGTTAGGACCTCTTAACACCCAGTCTCCAGGACTTGGAACTGTACCACAGTGACAAGAGCTAATTGCCAGAGGGATACAATCAGGACCAATTACAAGTGTTAACTGCCAATTAAAATGACAGGGCCAATATCAGGGCCCCTGCAAAGATCAGTTATGGGATTACTGCAAAGGCCCACAAGTAGATAAGAACAAAGCCCACTTGCAACCTCATAGACAAACCCAGGTAAGGAGCTTCCAGAAGAGGAAATAACTTCTTTCCTTTGAGGCAAGTGGGAGACAGAGGCTCAGTCTCTCACCAATGTCACGAATGAGATTCACTGAAGTTCAGAAAACAAGGCTGATTTATTCTAGCTAGGGTTTCTGCCCAGAGGCCTTCAGTGCTGGTAGGAGTGGTGTAAGGTTTGACTTACCTTCTCCACAGTGTTAATATGGCTTTAAAAAACTACCCAGAGGAACAAGAGACAACTGTATTTACAAAGGGCTCACTGAAAAGGAGCAAAAAGCATAGCTCTATCAGCTCTGAGAAACCAGCCAGGTGTGAAATCCAGATCTCCTATACTGTTTCTTTGCTAGTGTTAACACCAGTGAAACCAGGATCAGGGGTTTTAAGCCCAGCCTTACTCTCTCCATGCTTAATTACCTGCCCACCCACAAACACGCTACGCAGTGTGTGAAAGTGCTTCTCAGACCTCTGCCAGGGCCTTCAGCTGTTTCAGTGCAAAAGACAGCTCTTTGAATAACCTTAGGGTCTTCCCTCCATGTGCAGACACTTTGTTCTTAGGGCCCAGGCTGCCTTCTAAGCTCTTGGAGATCTTCTCCATCCACTTTGAAGGCATCTGGCACTATCCGCAGCACAGTGGAGGCAGTGGTACAAAAATGCCCTCTCCTGCACCCTCCAAAACCACCTGGGTGAAGAGGGAGGTCAGAGCCTAAGGCAGGAGAGAAGCTGTGCAGGAGGCAAAAACATACAGATTTGCCTGGGGCCTAACCTTTCATTTGATAAAAAGGAAACACCTGGGATCATACCACTCAACTATGAATTTCTATTCCAGGTTTTATCCCCTCTGATACTGTAACAATCAGAAAGATCAACACAACGGAATGGTGATACAGGAGGTGTAACGGCAAAGGGACTAGTGCGATGGAAAGGTGTTAGAAAGGAAGAGTGCTCACCCATCTCTGAAGACGCAGGCTTACAGGGAAAACTCCACAAGGGAGGATCTCCAATCAGAAATCCTTCCCCAGTGGCAGTCAGCCTTTAAATGAGGTCTAAGAGAGGTGCAGCCAGGCTGCATCCCTTCCAGTCACACAGCTGAGTTGCCTTCACCTGTGCTCCCAGGGCTGACCTGGTCCTTTCCACAGGTGCTCCATCAGTGGTTCAGGCCGTGACTCAGCAGTTACCACACAGATACCAACTCATCAATACTTGCACGATCCCAACTTAGAATTGCTACGTATCAATGCAGACTGACTTTTGGGGTGAGACACACAGCACTCCACTCTTTCACACACGGAGGAGATAATAATTCTCTGCACATTAACCCTAGACAGGCCGTATTACATAGCTCCGAATACCACAGAGGCTGCTCAGATCTCTTCAGAGCTGCAGAACCCACAACAACAACAAAATTGGCTGCAGCCTTCCAGCGCACTCGCCCTTGCAGCCTAACCAAGAGGACACCAAAACCCCATCCCACAAGGCCTGGCTCTCTCACCCAAGCACCCACCCATTACGTGACTCGGCTTCCAAGCAATACCCAGCAATGCCCCAGACTGGGGGATGTGTCTCTCACCAGCTGGTGCAGGTTCTCTGAATCCTGTGCTGCACTGAAGCAGCCAGTCAGCCCTGCACTACCTTACCAGCTCACCTCCAAAAGGCAGCTGTAAATCCAAAGAGACATTATCTTACCTGCCACAGCGTTGCCTCCTCGACTGCCAGCAACGGCAAAGGGACTGGTGAAAAACGCTGTAAATTAATTAACATCAGACCTCTTGTAGCTGTTTGTTACTGTAAACAAACATTTTAATATGCAGTAATTAATTAAATCTGCCATGCTGTCCCCCTCCTCCCATTGATCTTTCTTCAGCTTTTCTTCTGCTCTGCCTCATCTTTTTCGCTTGGTGAAACAGATCACTTGCAAACAGAGACACCGCTTTCCCAGTGGTCCAACAGCAGCGACCCAATTCAAAGAGATCACTTTCCTCTTCTTAATCAAATGCCATTTCTTTTTTTTTTTTTTTTTTGTCCACACAGACTGGCTCCTCCTCCATACATTCATTTCTCCCTCCGACAAATTCCTACCCACGTATCAAAACTAAAGAAAGAGCTAAATATAAAACTAACTTTTTGGTAAATGTTTAAGCACTGCCCCGGCACTTCCCAACTGTTCCCCCCCCATTAAAAAAAATGCCATCACATCTTTGGCCTTGTGCGTTGTTTCCTTGGGTGGAACCTTTCCAGCCTTGTCCCACTACATCACAAAGGTCTTTTATTCTCTCATCTCCAAGTTGCACCCTAAGATTCCTCTGAAGCTGTAGGCAGTCTCACCAGCTAAGCTTCCTTGGTAGCTCCAGCTTATACTTGATGGCCCATTTACAGCCCCAGAGCAACACTGCTCTGTACTTCACCTTTCTCCCATCCCTAGACACTAACAGAAACTAACCATAACTCTATGACTTCTGCTTAAGCTGCAGAGCCCCACAGATATCGCCCAGAAAGGAAATTTCTGGGCTCAGTCCCATCCTGGCCCCATTTGGCACATTCAGCTGCTTAGTTCCACACACCCAAAATCATGGTAATATTTGGATGTATAGCTCTGCCAGATGAGGATGGGAATTCCTGTACATGCATAAAAATGGAGGTGTGCGTACAGGAATGAGTTTATACACAGGTACGCTTAATAAATGCTATGGCAACACATGCTGTCTGTAGAACAATTGTTCTCACTGAAAGGCAGGTACCATCTTCATCTTCGTGCAGCATCTCCAAAGACTCTTTATAAACACTCAGTGAAATTTTACTACCACAGAAAAGTACCTGCTAGTCTGGGTGGAGCTAAATCAGCCCTGTGTGAAATGGGAGGCAGCTGGGGCAGAGCTGAGCTACAGTCCCTCACCTGTGCTGGATTTTGAAGAACAAGGAGTTACCTTTCCAGGCAAACAAAACCATGGCCCAGATAACTGGGCCCGGGCCAGGAGCTTTGAGTCCCTTTCTGCTGTCTGAATCACATGGTGTGATCCTTGGTCCCTTCAGAGAAGAGGATTCCCAAAGCCCAGGGAGGCTGGCCAGTAGCACTTCACCCACAGGAGAGCACAAGGTCTGACCATGGCTGGGGAGCGCTCCCTGACTTCCACAAGGCCACCAGCACGTGCAGCTCCAAGGGCTGCCTGGTCATTTTCAGACTGTGGGCTTCTGCAGCAAAGCCAAGCAGAGCCCGACTACCCAGCAGCTCTCAGGAGCAGGCCCTGCATTTGCAGTTTTATTATCCATTTTTCTTTTAATGTCCTGCACACTTGAGAAACCCTGTGTGAGAGTCAGAATGAGAGAGAGGGGAAAGAGACAGCGAGGGAGAAAGAGAGCTCATCATGCCCATAAAAGGGACAGATTCTGATTAGCTGAAGTTATAAAAATGATTTATACTTGCAAACATTATTTCTACTTGTATTGTTTGCCTGCGAGCGTTAACATCACGTCACGGACACTGTAGCCAGACTCAGTCATCCCTTGAGACAGGACAGATGGCTAACGTCCCCTTCCCATCAAAGAAACCCCCCAGTGCAGAATTGGGGTGACCAGAAGAAAGACTTCGCTCTGGCTCTTGGCACTTCTGAACCTCCTGGGAACATTCATCCTAGCGCAGCCAAACCAGCATCCCAGGCAGCGAGCAAAGCGATCCTGATGTCAGCTCCTTCCCCTCTCTGCCTGGCATTTCCCGACCAGGAGAAGCACGCTGCGTCCTGCCTATATTGTGTGCTTTCCCCGCCTCCTGCCAGCCCAGATCTGGGTTTATTTCCTCATCCGTGATCATTGTAAAGAGGAGCAGAATGAAATGCAGATGCAAAACATGCTCGTAAGAATTTCCTCTCTCTCTCCCCCATCTGCCAGAGAATAGATTTTAATCTTTAATCCATGAGCAATCAGCGAACACTAGCGAATTGCAAATTACAGATGTTTTACTGTCTTTGGCATTTTTAGCTTCCTCGCTTCCCCACTGCCACTCAGTGTCTTTCTCACATCCTCCCCTCTTCTGCATTCATCGAATGCCACGCGCCATCACCAAAACCATATGACACTGTCATCATTTGGTAATTAAACCTTTACTCACTTTAAATACGCAAAGCTGGCTGGGGTAAGCGGCACTTAACCCCTTCCTGACAGTCTCTATGTGTATTTAGAATGAAGGGACGGGAGGACGGTGGAGAAAACAGTAGGAGGGGAAGCCCTAAGTTTGAAACGACATCCAAGTGCTGAGGGCTCTTCTCAAAAGCATCCCTGTTCTCAGAGAGGACAAAAGAGATGGCAAAAGCCTCTGCTTGTTTCCATTTACCTTGTTGTCTGGATGTGAGTTATCACCAACAGAGAAGTACCCAGGCTCCTGTTTGACACCCCAGGGGCTGCTGGAGTTTGCCAGGTCCCAAGTTAAGATAGTCCAGGTCCAAGAAGTCTCCCTTCAACCCTGCACCACACAATAACAAACATAGTTCTGGTGCTTCAGGCTGCTTATTAGCACAAGCTGCCCCAGCCTGAGGTCCCCAGCGTGACTCTTGGCTGCTCAGAAGGAGGCCTCCATGGCAAACTGTGCAGGGATAACACACATCAGATGTAGGAGCACAGGTGACCCCTCAAGCGGAGCGTCCAGGGGGCTTGTAACCCTTCCTTTCTGCTTAACCTCCAGTAAGTTCAGTCTAGTCAGTCCCCTAGTGCAGACATCACCTTACTTAGTCCCTTGGAATATATTTCAGCTGCTGGGGAAGAACTTCCGCACTGCCTCAATCACAAGAGGAAAGTACAGCACAGAATGACTCCAGCCAGAGCTGCAGAGGTGGGATGGATCTCTTGTCCTGGTGTTGATCCTAGGCAGGTGGCAGCAAGGCTCGAAGCACAGGAGAGTGCTCATCACCTCCAGTCTGTGAGAGAGCTGTGCTCCCAGTGCCAGTGACATCACACTCCTTTATTGAAGGAATCCGAGACAAACCTGACATGGACAGAGTGAGACATGGCAAGAGGCAGAGAGATGGAGAGGGAGGGAGGGAGAAAGGGGAGAGAGAGGAAGGTGGCTGCAATTATTTTGCCACAGATTGGCAGGGCCTGCTTTCCCTGTAAGAAGACTGCAACATTTGGGGAAACATAAATAACAGTTGACAAGAGACGGCACCACAGAGACAGGCAGTAATTGTTTCACCTCCCTCTGTGCCCTGTCCACTGCAGGCTCCCAAGGAACTACCTTTGTATCTTAGCTCGAGGCAGCAGCTCAGGGCCCCTCTGGACCAGGAACAGCGAGAGCCTTAATCATTTTCTACAAGTTTGTCAATTTAACAAGTGTTTGCCCAAGGGGCACCTGTCTTCCTGCCTGCCTTTATTCTTCTCTCTGCTTGTTTGTTTGTGAGCTGGGGCATTCTGGCTGCTATCACCAGCACACCAGCTTCACACAAGCCTGGCTATAAGCAGGATGTGGCCAATATTGGAAGCAGCATGGTTAACCCCATTTTCAAAGGTTACTCGCTGGTATTATCTTCACTCTCTACCTTCACCTCCTCTTTCCTCCACCTCTCCTTCACATGTACATGGGCTCCTGCAGTCACAAAAATGCTGATCATTCTCTCTGTTCTTGGCTGACTCCCTGCACTGGAGACTGAGCTTATAGTTGGCAGCTGGACTGAACCCATCAGAAGGCTGAGCACTGCCTCTGAACATGGTGCCTTCTGGCCAAGCCCCCTGTCCCCCCGCAGGGGCAGCACCAGGGAGCTCAGCTTCAACCCCCTTTTAGAGCAGCTCTCTGCTGCAGGGCATCAGCTGGAAGAACAGGTGTGGGGCCATGAGCAGGGGCAAACACTGATCATGGTGGGAAGCAGCCCTCTCCACACCCTCTCAGAGTGAGGTAAGCTGAAACACTGAGCTTGGACATTTCCACAGTACATTCGAGAGTTAACAAAACATTGAGTCCTGAAGGGCTCTTCTTTCCATTTTTTTTTTTCATTTGAAAGCCGTAATAATAACAAGTCCCCAATAAGAAAGGATTGAAGCACCTCGTTTGAAATGTATTCTGCTTCAGATTTTTCAGGGCAGAGCTGACTTTAACAGACACTGTTCCAGTCAGTCATAGCCCTGAATATTATCGCTACACACCGTTAGGACAATTCAACATTATCTGCACAAAACACACTGGCCCCTCTCACAGTAGTCTGAGCTTCCATTCTCAGAAAACACTGGACTTCAGTGGCCACAACTCCCAGGCCTTGGCCTTAGCCTGGCCCTGTGCAGAAGAGTACAGCACAGGACACAAGCCTAGAGATACAGATCTCCCAGCAAATTCTGGTAAAAATGAAGACCCTTCAATCTTTCTATTTTGACTCAAAACCAAGTGTTTGCCAGAACTGTCAACCCCATAGTAAGTCAGAACAGAAGCATCAGCCCTGGTGAGAACCAAGCATCCCTCTAATGCCAGTGCTGCAGAATACAATGGCTTAGTTTCTGACAACCTAAAACTTCACTTTAATTACAACGATCTGCCTGTCGTTACCCCCAAAGGGAAACTTAAGACTTGTCCTACAGCAACAGCAGCTGTGAGAGCACTATGGTGACCAACTAAACTTGGTTACAGACACTGGGATACCTAGCTCAATTGCACTTGGACTTTTCTGCACTGTCGTATCAGTAATGGTCGATAAAATTATTCCACTAACAAAGAAATACATGAGGGACTTGGAATCACATCATCAGGGCAGGGACAAGGACTCTGTGAGATGGGGTAAGGGAAGAAAGGACTGACTGCAAAACACCATTTCAGACACTGCTTTTCTTATGGAGATGGGTGAGAAGAGCTCAGGCAACAAGACGTTGCTGCAGACAGGCAGTAGCAATAATCCATGAAACTCCTCTGCCACCATCAGTGATTTTTACACCAAGGCTGGCCTTGAGCTTTGTACTCGGGTCAGGCTGTCATTGTTACAAGGGGAGACTCGCCTGGGTCATGATCCGTTTGAGAAAGGCAAGCAAAGGAACTTGGCTGTCTGGGTAACAGCAGGCAGGTTACATCTCACAGGAATCATACAAGAAACAAAAAGCCCCAGGTATAATGGGAGATTTTCCAGGGTGATCGCTTGTTGCCTTTTCATGATCTTTGAGACAATGAAACTATGTTTTGCAAAAGCCAGGAGGGTAACAACAGAGACTGACACCTCTGAGAAGGCATCAGTGTGAATAACACGAACCACAGATCCCACTGTTCCATTCCATCTGCAGGAAGCCTACAGCTGACAGCAGAATTTGTCTCTGTAAGGGGCCCTGTGCTCTCTCCATGTTTGGAACGGCATCACAGCCTCTCCAAGACTCACTGCCCCCAGGCCCTCCACATGCCACCAGTGGTATATAATCTCAGCTTCCTCACCACTGGCAGGCAGGACTTTAAGAAAAATGGGTGCAAAACCCAGGAAATGTATGTCCTTACTAATCACTGTTAGGGCTGACAGGGAAGAGCTAAGTCTTGGGGCATATCCGGATGCAGCAAGGAGGGAGTGAGAACTGGAAAGACCACTTCCCAAATAGCAAACAAGGCCCCAGAGCAGAGCCCAGGGTGACTCAGATGCAATCAGAGAAGGTGGAATATGTTTACAAGTTCCTTTCAAACTGACAGAAAGATGGACAGAACCAAAGCAGATATCCTGGGGCATTTTCTACCTGCTGGGTACCACAGTTGATGCACATTTTTCTCTGCAGCACTCCTCCCTGCATGTCACTGCTAGAAGGGAGAAGGGACCTGGGAAGGACAGAGGAGGGACAGGATATGCACTTGTTCAGCACTGACCATAAGGGATCCACCAGTGTGGAAGCAGTGGGGAGACTGAGGAGTTTTCAGCATACAGACCTGATTACCTCTGCTCAGTCCTTCCTGTCTCCTATAGCTGTCTGACCCACAGACACCTCTCCCTCAGGTGTTCCCAGCCCTTCATCTCATCTAACCAAGCCATTTCACCAGTACAGTCAGTCTGTAAACCTAGAAACTGCCGCAGAGTATAGCTTGAATGACCAGATGGACCTTCCCTGACTGCATCTCTGGCTCTGCTGCCTGTAGAGAGAGCCTCAAACATCCAGCACTCTAGGTGAACAGATCCTTAGACCCTAGCCCAGTGAGGCCAGTGCAAAGACCTGCATACCCTCTGTTCTGGCACATGAAAAAACCACACAGAGTAATGCATCTCTTATCAAACCACCTGGTAACACACAAAAAGTAGTGCACACCATGAACTGCAAAGGGAGATGTGGTGACTGCCATGGAAACAACTCTGCCAGCCTGGCTCTGCCAAGGAGGAGTACCTACACTTGGCCAGTGACCCAGCAGGGAGACCTAGGAATAGGAACCCATCTCCAGACCACTGCTTCCCTTCCTCCTGGCTGCTTTGGCTGTTCCCTGTAGACAAGCTTTGACTATGTACTTCCCCCATAAACTGTTATCAGGATCTGCTTTCCATTCTTCCCAGGCCAAAGTTGCTGAGGCTACCCGGGATTGTTCCCAAGTGACCAATACTGGTTACAAGCTTCAGGTAGCTGCTTCTTTGCTCCTCGACCTCTCAGTTGAAAGGAGAAGTGTATGAAAAGATTTGGAAGTACTTAACACAGCAAATGGAGATGAGAGCCTACTAGGGGAAACAATACAAGCCACTTCCCTTCTCAATACCTTTCTTCCTCAACCCTTCCCCCATTGCCTTTAGGTTGCCTATGCTGTGTGCTTGTGCAGCACCTTGCACACACTCATGCTGGCCTATGGAGGCATGCAGCAAGGAGATGAACACCATTTGCAGAAAGTCCACAGGGGAGACTAGGAAAAGGACACCCATATCAGTACTGATGGGAACAAAAAGAAAAGTCCAGCAGTACTGCAGTAGCCTTGAGAAAAGGGCCTGGCAAACTTCTCGTAAGAAATCAGCACCAGATGGGCTTGCACAGAGCACCATCACGTGTACGGAAACCTGGCTGATGGCCCGTAAAGTGAAGGTAGGGTAGCACAATAACGATCAGCACAGGGGAAGGAATGGCTGTGTTTGGTGTCAGGCCAATTCACAGCTTTATTAATGATATGAAGCAATACATATCAAGCACAATAGTGGATGATACCAAATTCTGTCATCTGTCAGCCCAACAGCTACGATAGGGCCAAGATAACACTCTCCGCTCATTTTTTGCCTATGGTTCAACATACAAGGTCTTCAGCCACAGCTATGGCTACTGTACCCACAATTCATTGATCATTTCCATTTCAAGTACAAAATAAACCTCTGCCTGCTTAGCATCCACGAGCGTAAGGGACAGTCCATCCTGCAAAGTGGAAGGCAAGTTCATGTGCTAGGATTTACATGGTTAAATCGCACTACACTTAATCATGATAAAATCCCAGTATGAAAGCAGATAGGGCATGAACACCAGCTACACCGTAACAACTGCCCACAGGCTTTCTGATACTGTGAATTTCAGGCAATTCACAGTAGCTTAACCCTAACTTAGCCCTAATCTTTTTTTTTTTTCTCCTGAAGGGGAGGCAGAATTTGCCCTTGATGACTTTGCTCTTAGTATAGAGTGTTGCAGGACAAGGCATGCATAGAAGCCACCTGAAACAGCCAACATTCAGGGCATTCCCAAACTCATTTCACCCCATGGTAACTTCTTGGTCGAAACCTCAGCAGCCACAGGCAGGAATGAGCTGCTTCCTGTAACTCAGGCTGGGCATTTGCACAAACAGGACCGGCCACTCCCAGGAAGTGACTTAGGCTTGTTGCCCAAATCTGTGCAATCGGTACTTTAATTAGCTTGACCTTAAGCCTGTGACAAACACCTGCCAGTCACAGAGCAAGTAGGTACCCTCACACACCATTGGCATCAGAGAAACCGGCTGGAAGAACAAGAGGAAGGTAGCTTTCCAGCAAGCAGATGAAAAAGTCAGATTAGAAAAGGCAGAGAGCTGGCCCTCAGCTGCAACGTGCAAATCCCGTGAGCAAGGAGGGGCTACATTCATGAAGGAGGAAAAGAAGACAGAGGAAGGTCTCTCCAGATGCACTGAGAGTGAAACAACCAGGAGTCGACTTGCAGGTTATGTGGAGTTCCCCAAGAGAAGGGATGGAAGCCTTGGAATTATCTATGTCAATTCAAACTTGCCTGGATACAGTATCTGATTATATACAGTCAAGAATAAGCCTCTGCCAAATGGGTGGGGAGGGACAGCCAAAGGACCAGCCCATGTTCCCTAGATAGGAGTGGTCCCTTCGAGGACACAGGTGACGTGTCCCACTTACCTAGAGCACTGTGCCATGGGCAGCAATGCAGCCAAATGCTGCAGAGCAGTACTTAGGGCTCCTTGCAGGCTCCCGAATCAGTGTTGGAAAGTTTGGCTCATCATCAGCCCCTGATGTGAGTTCCTTCCTTTGCCCAAGCAGACTGCTGATTAACTAGGAATTAAGCTGGCATGAGACAAGAGCTCATTGATGTCTCTATAATGCTTCAGCTGATAGACAAAAATAACTTTTGTTTTGTCTATTCTGCTTCATCTTCTGCAACGAAATCTCACACTGGCAGACCGTCAGGCAAGGTCCTCCCAGTGCTGCTGCCCTGCACTAGCACTCAGCTGGAGGAGAAGCACAACTCAACCATGCTCCCTGCCCACAGTGACATGCACTGCATACATGTATGCAGACATGTATGCACCCATGTCTCCACACACTCACTCACATCTATGTCTGACATGTATGTGTTCACATACAAGAATCCCTAGTTTGTTTGTACATGAATATGCACAAAATGCTGAGGGATGCACAGGCGTGTGCCTACACTGCGACACCGAAACGCTTTCTCACCTCCCCCTCGAGCACAAGTATATCACTGTGGAGGTCTCTGTATGCTTGGAGATGCCCTCCCTGAAACAGATACGCTCCCCATCACCCAGCCAGGGAGCCCAGTCAGGAACCCATGACAAAGTCTTATCTAAAAGACAAACGTTGAAGCCAACCATGCTGTACAGCCAACACAGGGGTCTCGGGGACACCATAGCTTTCCTAAAGCTGTGCCTCAGGTGGGCGTGAGGCAGAGGTGCTCCTACCACACAGACAGAGGAGGCAAGGGCCTGGGATTAGGCATTGCCCCTGGAGAGCAACCGTGTAGGGCAGCACAGGGCCTGAAGGCTCCAGTAGGGCCATGGGTACCTACAGGGCAAGAGGGACCCTTCTCCCAGGTACTTTGCTCTGTCACTGTCCTTTGTGTCTCTCAGCCACTCTTAAGTTGCCCCTCATCAGTGACATGACAATACTGTTACCCCCTTCCTATTCATCTGCTCCGTGCTAGCTCTGATGAGCACTTCCTGAAAAACATCCCATGAGGATCTCAGAGAGGTGCTTTGAACAGTAATAATTCTTTCCTAAATCAAGATTGTTGAGTGTATAATTGACAAACATACAGAGAGGTGTGGTTAGGCTGGCATCTATAGATCGTAAAGCTAGAAAGCTTATCATATCAAA